>APFE030756931.1:217614-250467 GCA_000404065.3 Pinus taeda
ACCCCCCCTCTAACCCCCCGATAAACTACATAGGCTAGTCATAGAAAGAATATAACACAACCCAACAGATGTGTTGAAATGAACTTCAGGTTGCTTCCTTTTATAGGTTTTCCTGAGGGTTAACTTGGGTTTAAGATTGACCCAAGCAGTTATCCCTGTGGTTAGGGCTAACCCATTCCATAATGTATGTATGAATAAAATAATTCAAAACTTAGCTTCCGTTTAAACAAATTAGGTGATCTTTAGGTTGATTTTGGTCCTCTCGAAAAGTGGAATTTAATGCAAGCATAAACTTGGTCATCTAAGTTGTCCAATGTGGAACTTGAACCTAGTTGTAAAAATTAGCAGGATGGAGTCTAGGATCATATAGTCTCACACCTAGAGACCAAGGGAACGACCAAAGAGATGTGGGATGCTCTCTCCACGCTATACCAGGGTACTTCTAAGCAACGAAAGATGTTCCCAGAGGAGAAGTTGAGATGCATTAGGATACAGAAAGGGGAAGGTATAGATCCCTTCCTGACCAGGATTCAAGAGGTCCAAGACCAGCTGTCTGCTATTGGGGTAGCGCCTCAACCTTCAGATCTAGTGTGATTTCCACTCAACAATGTTTCTGAGGATTGGCAGGTCTTCATCCAAAGCATATTGAGCAGAGACACACTACCTAGATTGGACAAAATATGGGCTGATTTGGAGCAGGAGGAGTTGAGACAAACTCTGTTGAAGAGCTCCACTAGTGGTAGCAGCGGCAATGGATAGAAGGTGGTGAAGGAGGAGGAGGATGTGGCCCTCGCATCAAAGGGTCCCAGTTAGGGATAGCGGGAGCATATAAGGAAGAAGAAGGACCTGCCAAACATCAAATGCTTTAGGTGTGGTGAGCTTGGTCATTACAACACACAATGTCCTCTCAGGAAGAAGGACAAGTCGGAGAATCAGGATCAGCAAGCAACATCAACCGAAATCAACAAGCTTTACGTCAGGTTAGAGGAAGACTTCACGATGATGGCAGTCATACCTCTAAGGGTGAGGTGGGGCAAATTGGAGTTGTAGCCCCAGAGAGCTACAGATTGGGCAGGATCCTTGAGGATTCCACCTCATGGATCATTACCTGGCTACAAGGGCCCACGATGATCAATAGAAAGATGGATCATTGGAAGTTGATGTAGTCAGTACCAGAGTGAAAATTGTAGAGACTAGTAGTAGTCAGATGCTGGGGAGCGTAGTGTAGATGGCACAGTGCAGAGTCAGCAACAACGCATATTCTTCAGCGACAATGCAGATGCTAGTAGTAGTTAGAGATTCAGGAGACAAATGCATCATATTGAACACAATTGATTCAGTGTTTTGGATGCTTCTCAGTTGTAGCTGTTGCAGTTGCAGAAACAATAGATGAGACAGAGTTGGCAACAGTACAATAGTGTCAGTAGCAGCACATATGCAACATCAAAGTTACGCAGTAGCTGTGCAACAACTAGACATCAACAACGTGACAGGTGATGATACACAGGCAAGGTGTTGTGGCAAGGTGTGCAACATTAGTGTTGAGAAATGGAAACAAGAAATTCAAGTTTAATTTGTCCTTGAATTAAAATGAGAATTAAAATTGAATTCTATTCTCATAGCAACTTGTAAATAGTTAATTAAGTTTAATTAACTTAATTAGCTTAGGAATTTTGAGTTGGAAGTCTTTATGAAGTCATGTATATGTTCTCCCTAAGTTTTAGGAGTCCGGTATAAGTTTAAATTGAGTTGGAAATTAGATCACTCAGTTTATTGAGTTAAGTTCAGTTAAATTAGTTCTAAATTGTTTTTGGAACTAATAGAGAACTAACAGTCAGTTGGTGCACTAATTCATCCACTAGTGCTACTCCAGTTAACTAAAGATTTCCTCATGAGAAACTCATGCACATCAGTTCAGAGAAAGACCCAGTTGAAACTAGAGTGCAGGGACAATGTTCTATCAGTGGTATTATTTACTGGAGTGTAAATATCATGCATGCATCAGAGATTGATCCCATGTTTGGATTGTGCAGTTTTGGAAGCATTAATTCCCTTTAAATATGGGCTATTCATCCTAGGAATTATGCAAGAGATTAGGAGCTTGGAGAGCTATAGAATTGGCTAAGTGTTGGCCAAGAGCTAGCTTGTGAGCTGAGAGAGTTGAGCATACTTATGCGGAATTCATCCTAGGAATTATGCAAGAGATTAGGAGCTTGGAGAGCTATAGAATTGGCTGTGTTGGCCAAGAGCTAGCTTGTGAGCTGAGAGAGTTGAGCATACTTATGCGGAATTCATCCTAGGAATTATGCAAGAGATTAGGAGCTTGGAGAGCTATAGAATTGGCTGTGTTGGCCAAGAGCTAGCTTGTGAGCTGAGAGAGTTGAGCATACTTATGCGGAATTGTTCTAGTGAGAACAAGCTTTGTATCTTCACTCATATTTTTGATATATGCAATACAAATAACGAGGTTTTGAGCAGTGGCTTCCCCCAGATACGTCTTGTGTTATGTGCCATTGATTTATCTTCTTCTTGTTCATATTGTTTTCATCGATCTATTGGCTTCTGTTGGTTGAAAGTAGAAGTAGATTCTTGTCTTTTGCTTTAGTACATTGCATGAGCTTGTGAATCTACAAGATTTTTCTACAATTAGAACACATTCCTCGCTAAGAGGGAGTGTTAGTTTTTGTAGCATAGGATGTGTTATAGCCACAAAATTTGTTGGAGAGGCTAGAATACATGAGATCTCCAAAACCCATAAATCGTTTCTGTAAATTCCACCTAGAAGTGTCTCAATTAGATTATTAACCGTTTTTTAAATATTTCCTAAGTCTAAACTTAGAGAATATGCTTAATTAATAAGTATTAATTGAGATAAGGTGAGAATCATCTAGAAGATCACACGGATCGATCCAGAGATGATCCTAGCCATTGATTAAGTTTTAATCTTGGCCGTTGGTGCTCTAACAATGGATTATAAGAGGAGATTGGCGTGGTGATGGAGAATACACTTGAGATCATTGGAGAAATCGATTTTTAAGAGTAGCAACAGTTAGTTGCCAGAGGGTTCGAGCTTTACCGAGGCAACAAAGATAGTGAGGGGTAGGGATAGTGATCTAGAGGAAGATTTCTAGATCCGAAGAGACAACAACAAGTGATAGAAGTGATCCATGTAGAGGTACCGCAGAGAACTGCGCAATTGCCTAAGGTAACAATTTGATTTAGCTAAGGAAGAGGTCAACTTAGTTTCCAAGGCCAGGAAAGTCTTCTAGAGGGCTGGAGAGTCACTTCCAACAGCAGAGATAAGCTACATAGATTACTCAGAGGTAGAATTGAGCCACACGTGTGAGAGACAATGTAGAGGCATCGCAGAAGGGCTCACGTTGGGGTTTGGACAACCAATTTTCTGTAGAAGCTAGTGTCGGGGTTACTTGTGGAGTGAGATAATTTTTCTCTCTAATTATTTTTGTTAGACACTTACTGGTTGGATTGCCATTGGGCATCCATAGATTGTACTCAGATTTTCACCGCTGCATAATAATAAAAACCCTCACCACTGCACCGATTTTCCCAAAGTGGGTTTTTCCGGGGACTTTTGTCTAAAAATAACGATGTCATATTTTATGTATGTGTGCTAGTATTTTATCAGTTTCCAGGGCTATTATTTTTGCAATATTTTGTTTGTGAAGGTTGTAGTTTGATTTATTTGATATTTGTTGTAGCAGATAAATTGTTAAATAATTAACAGTTAGAAAAATAAATTACAGTTGCTGCAATAGGATTTCATCTTGAAATTTTCACAATTGGCTCTTGTTTCCCACTATTGTTGTAGGTCCCATTCCCTTTGTCTCAGCTGATCAGAGGTCTCGTTGAGGATGATATGTTGTTGGAGCTCTTCCATTTGCTTCTCTAAGGATTTTTTCTCCTTCAGGATATCCCCAAAGATTTCCTTATTCCATTTTCGAATATGGTTCTTGATGTGCTTCAATTTTTGTTGGAAGTGGAACATTAGGGATCCTTGTAAGGGAAATTCCTCTCGCCACCACTCCATTTTTGCTTGAAATTCTAGATGATCCAACCAAAAGGTTTCAAACCTAAAAGGTTTGTTTTTAGGAGCTCCTAAGAAGTGTATTTGAAGGGCTATCGACTAGTGGTCTGATCCTTCCAATGGGAGGATTTTCCCTTCTATTTCATGGGTGCTTAAGAGGATGGATTTCGAGATAAGGAACCGGTCCATTGGAAATACTGAGAGGGGGGGTGAATCAGTATTCCTTTTCAATTGTTATTTTTACCAGTTAAATAATTTATATTTAGAACATAAAATGAACACTAGGAATAAATGATTTTAATAATATAATCTTTACAATAAATTAGGTACAATATATATAACGCTCCAATCCGTTGCCAAGCACCAACTTGGTCTTTTGTGAGGCTCCAACCTCTAGGGCACCAACCCTATCTTCTCAAGGCACCAACCTTGTGTTTAGGAGCACCAACTCCAAGGACACCAATCATTCCAATTCTGAGGCACCAACCCCAAGGGCTCCGACCCTATCTTGTCAAGATATGTTTGGTAGTAATTCTCTGCTCCCAAAATCTTCTTCACTGAGTTTTGTCAGTCTACAGCTTCACTGTAGTCTCCATGATACATCATTAATGACAACCTTTCTTCATATGAAGGAGTCTTCACAACTCTTCATATTTCCCACACAAAGTCTGCAAAGTTACCTCTTATTGTCGCGATATCTTACTTCTAAGAAACAAACTCACAAACACTTCAATGTTGGTGTTCTCTATTGCTCCCTTCAAACAATGACAGATGAAACTTTATTTCCTTGCACATAATTGTTCTTGAAATTGTGTTATGTACTTCTTCCATAGATTAATTTATCACAGGTCCGAGCCTTTCAAAGATTAACCCAATCAACAGAATTGCTTCATCCTTCGGCTTCCTCCTGTCCTGCTGGACCTTCAGCTTCCTTCTGTCCTGCTAGACATTCGACTTCCTTCTGTCCTGCTGGACCTTCATCTTCCTTCTACCCTGTTGGACCTTCGACTTCTTTCTATCTTGTTGGACCTTCGGCTTCCTTCTGTCCTGCTGGACCTACAGCTTCCTTCGGTCCTGCTGGACCTATAGCTACTTTCGGTCCTGCTAGACCTACAACTACATTCCTTCTCACTCGATCTTTGGCTTCTTTTGTACCTTCATCGTTTGCTAGACCTTTTGGCTTCTCGACCTTTCGAATTCTTGATCTTCAGCTTCCTTCTTCCACTGGACCTTTCGGCTTCCTTCTTCTTCCGCTGGACCTTTCAACTTCCTTCTTCACTCGATTGACCTTTTGGCTTCCTCTGTCTCTTCAAGTTCACGAGTTGTGAACTTCTTTATACTTTGTTTTTATGCTCAAGATCAATGCCTAGAAGTGAAGTGTTTTAACTCTTTTTTATACGAGTTTCACCTATACTCAAAAGACACGTTCAATTGGAAGGAGAGGCCGACTTATGAATATTCATCCAATTACTCATAAACGTGTTTTATTTACGGAGGATTTCATAGGAGAGACTGTACCCAAGGAGGTCCCACATCCACATCATCAATCGCAATCGCAACTTTCGGTGGTTTGCAATCACAACTCTTAACATCACTGATATTCACACTGCGGATGCAATATAATATTAAACTATCGTCAATAGATCCGTCGGGTCCACAGTGAATATCGCAATCGGCGATCAGGTTCACAAGACTTTCGCAATCTACAGTCCGGTGGTGTCAACCCTTATGATTTGCATAACTTCCCCGATACCTGGACACGATAATACATAAAGGTATATTCTATGGAGCTATCGGGTCCACACCTTATATCGCAATTGCAGTTTTTATTGTGACATCCCTTAGAAACTAGCGATACTGTGGATGTGATATTGTATAAAGTCATGTTATAATGGTGCAGCGGGTCCGCAATATTATATCGCAATCGGAGGTTTTACCATGACAACCCTATAAGACTTGCGATATGGCGGATGCGATGTTATATTAGGGCTATTACTATAACCTGTTCAGGTCCACATGTATTATCGCAATTGCAGTTTTAGTATGACATTGACTTCCGACGAGGCAAACGTGATATTACATTAGGGTGTGTTCTATTGGAGCATCAAGTCCGCGTATTATATCGCAATCTATGGTTTGCGGGACTTCGACTGGCACACAGATTAAAACGACCTTAACCCCGCAGTTCACTGTGATCTAAGAGTTGAATATGAGATCGACAGCTAGGATTGAGTGCGGGACTTCAGCCACGATCAAGGAAATTTGTACTTTCCTACCCTCGTAATTGCTAACCACCTCGATCTGATGATCCAAATCTTTTCCTCCGCCATTCTTCTTCTGCAAGCACTTAGGTTTGATCTCCTATGAATTCTCTTCACTCTTTTGCTCTTCTGATAGTTGTTGCTCCTGTGGCTCATTTTCCTGTGACCTTTGATAACTCTATTTATGCTCCCCCGTTGTTTTCTTCCTATCGGTTCTTCTTGGGCATATATTACATGCGATACTTCCGATATGGCTCCTCCAATGTTTTCTTCTTTACTCCTCCGTTATGTTAGCTCCTCCAATATTTCATGCAATATATTTGATATGGCTCTTACTCTTGACTTGGATTTCCTGTGGCTTCTCTGTGATTTCCGATGGCTACTCTTTGATGGTTCTTGTTCTTGTCTTCCAATGGCTTCCCTGATGGCTTTCCTCCTTAGGTCTATTTCTTCTATTATGTCTGTATATATATATTCACTCCATATGTTGTATTCAGTCCTTGGGTCCTTCATGGGCAACATTATAATCACGAGAATTTGTCATCACAAACACTGCCATATTGACATCAATGACAACCTTGATTAACAATATGCCCCTTTTTCATTGATGGCAATATTCTTTTCCTTTCAATATTCTCTCCCCCTTTGACATGAATGGAAAACGAGGTGCCCAAGTACTCCCCCTGTCAAGCTGCTACTCTTTTTCATGAATAGTAGATCTTCATGGGTATGTTACTCCCCCTGTCATAGTGCTCTTCTTTTTACTCAAGATAGAAGGATTGATGCCTTAACATCAACTAGCACATTATCCCTTCTTCATGTCTAAAAAAAACTACTTTATTATGGCTTCAACAATGCTTAAAGATGCTCCACTTCAATGCTTCCAAACAGATTCCAAATAGCCACACACCAAATGTTCAAGTCCAAGTTTTTATGCTTCAATCTATATTCTATTGTCTCCACAGTCATAATTAAGAGGTCTTCATAGTTTGAATCAAGAGAAGATGCCACTGAAATTGTCTTTCTTTCTATTTCTCTTTAGATCTGAGTTTCTTTGTATCTCTATGTTTCCCTTAAGTCATTGCCATCCAACATTTCAACATCATTGCATTTGGATGAAATGGTGAGAGGTTGTGCCTCACTATTGCTATTTTTCTAAGTGACCAGTATTAACTTGAGTTATATTTGACTGCATAACATTCTCCTTTCTACAGTCCTTTTGATGAGCCCTTTTTTTGTGTTCTTGCAAGTTATCTCCACTAGCAGATTTTGATATCCAATCTGTGACTATCTTTTAAATTCTTTCTACTAATTGACAATTGTTCTTGCTTCAAGCTCCATTCCTAGATGTGTCTGTTTGTTTGAAGGTTACCTCTATTACTGTTCTTGATTAACCTATTCTCACATCATATCCTTGAGTCGAGACATTCAACTTATGCAATACCAACAACATAGTTATTTTCCCTATTTCTCTAGCATTGAATGGCCTTCTCTACTGCTCCAATTTATCCTTAGTGATCGAGTGGAAAACATCTTCAACAACAGTCCAAAGAATGGTTACGAGATCATGTTCTTCAATGTAGTGCTCCTGAGAAATGATCTTTATCAAAGAATGATTTTAATATAGCTCATCAAGGATTTCGTAAGGACCCTATCACGAATAGCATCTGCAATAATGATCAAGAATCACAGGCTCCCCCTAACTGTATGCATCATCTCTTTTGGCAGAGTCTTCCCATCAAATGCTTAGATTGTCGAAAATCAGGTCAACGACATGTGTTGTTGGCTGGAGAGTTCAAGATATTTTCATATTGTATTTGCTTTCTTCTCCATACTTGTGTGACTTTCTTCTCTGGCATGGTTCTAGCTTGTGTAGGAGCCCAAGTCAAGTTACAATCATGTGCTATTTGACCAATGTTATGACACTTGAAGCATTCTTTGTTGTTCATGAATAAGACTTCATGATTTCTTCCTGCAAAATTATTCCTCGGAGATTTTTGGGGACCATAGTATCTATCTTTATGATATGCCCTACAATCTTTTGCCATGTGTCCAAAGTTTGTATAGGCATAACAGTAACCAAGAAATAAACTTTGGTACCTGGGAGATGGAGATTTCCTTGATGTACTTATGAAGTCTTTCTGCCTTGAGATCCTTTGATGATAACCATTGCTTCTCGCATCCTTGACATCATCTACATTTCTTCTTGGAACAAGACTTCCTTCATTGTTGCCTTGACTCTTATCCTTACCTTTGTTGAAACTGGGAGCATCAACATTTATTTTTGACTTCCTCACATCTTTGTTGTTTGAAGTATTATCATTCTTGCTTGAGGATTCACCTTCATAGCCAAGACCTGATTTATCAAATGGAGATCTTTGATGGTTGAGCATGTCATCCAATGCTTGAGAGCTCTTCAAGATTTTGTGCATTCCTTCAACCTTTTTCCCAATGGAGACAATCTCTTCTTCCAATCTTTCACAATCATTATTCTTCTTAGCAAGTTTTTTCTCAAACTCTTCCTTGATATGTATTGCTTCATTTGCTTCTATTTTAAAGGAGATGATATCTGACTTCATTTTGAAGATTTCTTTATTTTCCTTTGCTAGACTGCTCTCCATTTCTTCCTTGATCCTTGTAGCTTTACATGTTTCTTCCTTGAGAAGGTTGATGTCAGATTTTAATTTGAAGATTTCTCCATCCTTTGCTTTTAGTTGACATATCATTGTGTTTCTCTCATTTTTTGCGTCATCAACCTGTCCTTCTATGATTGCCAATACTTCCATTGTCTTCTCATCTCCTTGTGCTTGTTTCCTTGCTTCTTCTAGTTGTGATCTAAGGGAGGAGACCTCTTCCTTGTATTGACCAATCTCTGCTTCAAGTTTGTTCAAGCTTTGGTGCCTTTGTTCAAGGTGGCTTGACAAGTTATCTTCTCGTTTCTTTGCTTTATCCAATTGATTTGTCATGGATATGACTTCTTCATGATGCTTTCTTTTGTTTTGATGAAATTCCTTCTTAAGCTTGGCAAGCTCTTCATCCCTTTCTTGTACTTGAAGCTTGACAAGGTCAACTTTCTTCCTTGTTTGGTCTTGGTCACGAGCTAGTGCTTCCTTATTAAGTTCCTCATTTTCCTTTTTCAAATTGATAATCTCTTCCATGGAAACCATAAGTTTAGTGAGGAGATCTTCTTCAAAATATTTTTCATTCTCTTCATCTTCTAGGTCTTCTTTAGCCTTGATGTCATCATTCTCATTTTCAAATTCTATGATGGGTTCTATATTTCCTTCTTGGTTCCCATCATCTTCTTGCCTAGTGGTCATGGTCAATGCTCCTTTTGAGTGAAGGTCATGAAGTTTGTCCCATATACCTTTCGCTGACGAACATTTTCCTAAATTGTTCTTTATAGAATCAGGTAGCCCATTCAATATTGCCTTCATTGCTTTTGAATTGTACTTCTTGGATACTCCATTCATCATGCTATCAGTAATTAATGATTCCCATACTTCAATGCATTGAGTCTTTAAGAAATTCCTCATTCTTGCTTCCCATATATCAAAGTTTCCGTTGAACCATGGAACCTTCACAAATTGATTGACTTATATTTCAGTGGTAGAGGGAGACACATCTTTAGGAGGATTGGAGACTTTCTTCCTTAGCTTCGCCATTTGTGTTCTAATTATCAACCTTCAAGCTGTTAGGCTTTGAGTGAAGGTACTAGCTCTGATACCAATTGTTGGAAATACTGAGAGGGGGGATGAATGATATTCCTTCAATTGTTAATTTAACCGTAAATCATTATATTAGAAACAATGAACATAGGTAAATGTTTTTAAATATATCTTTACATAATCAGGTACAATATATAAGGCTCATTGTTGCCAAGCACCACTTGGTTTTTGTGAGGCTCCAACCTCTAGGGCACCAACCCTATCTTCTCAAGGCACCAACCTTGTGTTTAGGAGCACCAACTCTAGGGACATCAATCCTTCCAATTATGAGGCACCAACCCCAAGGGATCTGACCCTATCTTGTCAAGATTATCTTGTCAAGATATGTTTGGTAGTAATTCTCTGCTCCCAAAATCTTCTTCACTGAGTTTTGTCAATCTACAGCTTCACTATAGTCTCCATGCTACATCATTAATAACAACCTGTCTTCATATGAAGGTGTCTTCACAACTCTTCATATTGCCCACGTAAAGTCTGCAAAGTTGCCTCTTACTTTCGTGATATCTTACTTCCAAGAAACAAACTCACAAACACGTCAATGCTGGTGCTGTCTACTACTCCCTTCAAACGATGTCAAATGAAACTTTATTTCCTTTCACATAACTATTCTTCAAATTGCGTTATGTACTTCTTCCATAGAATAATTTATCATAGGTCTGAGCCTTTCAAAGATTAACCCAATCAACATAATTGTTTTGTCCTTCAGCTTCCTCCTATCCTGCTGGACCTTCGACTTCCTTCTATCCTGCTGGACCTTCGGCTTCCTTCTATCCTGTTGGACCTTCGGCTTCCTTCTGTCCTGCTGGACCTACAACTTCCTTCTGTCCTACTGGACCTACAACTACTTTCTGTCCTGCTGGACCTACAACTTCCTTCTATCCTACTGGACCTACAACTACTTTCTGTCCTGCTGGATCTACAACTACATTATTTCTCACTCGATCTTTGGCTTCTTTTGTACCTTCATCATCTACTAGACCTTTTGGCTTCTCGACCTTTCGACTTCTCGATCTTCGGCTTCCTTCTTCTTCCGCTGGACCTTTCGGCTTCCTTCTTTGCTCACTCGACCTTTGGCTTCTTGACCTTCGGCTTACTCTGTCTCTTCAAGTTCACGGGTTATGAACTTCTTTATACTCTATTTTTATGCCCGAGATCAATGCTCAGAAGTGAAGCGTTTTAACTCGTTTTTATACGAGTTTCACCAATACTCAAAAGACACGTTCATTTGGAAGGAGAGGCTGACTTATGGATATTCATCCAATTACTCATAAACTTGTTTTATTTACGGAGGATTTCATAGGAGAGACTGTACCCAAGGAGGTCTGACATCCACGTCATCAATCGCAATCGCAACTTTCGGTGGTCTGTAATCGCAACTCTTAACATCATCGATATTCACACAGCGGACGTGATATAATATTAAACTATCATCAATAGATCCGTCGGGTCCACAATGAATATCGCAATTGGTGGTCGGGTTCACAAGACTTATCGTAATCGGCAACCTGACGATGTCAACCCTTATGATTTGCATAACTTCCCCGCTAACTGGACGCGATATTACATAAAGATATATTCTATGGAGCAATTAGGTCCGCACCTTATATCGCAATCACAGTTTTTTATTGTGACATCCCTTAGAAACTAGTGATACTGCGGATGCGATATTGTATAAAGTCATGTTATAATGGTGCAACGGGTCCGCAATATTATATCACAATTGAAGGTTTTACCTTAAAAACCCTATAAGACTTGCAATATGGCGGATGCGATGTTATATTAGGGCTGTTACTATAACCTGTTCAGGTCCGCATGTATTATCGCAATCGCAGTTTTAGTGTGACATTGACTTCCGACGAGGCAGACACGATATTTCATTAGGGTGTGTTCTGTTGGAGCATCGGGTCCGCATATTATATCGCAATCTATGGTTTATGGGATTTCGACTGGCACACAGATTAAAACGGCCTTAACCCCTCAGTTGACTGTGATCTAAGAATTGAATATGAGATTGATGCCTAGGATTGAGTGCGGGACTTCAACCACGATCAAGGAAATCTGTACTTTCCTACCCCCGCAGTTGCTAATCACCGTCGATCTAACTGATCTGTTGATCTGACGATCCAGATCTATTCCTCCGCCATTCTTCTTCCGCAAGCACTTGGGTTTGATGTCTTGTGACTTCTCTTCACTCTTTCGCTCTTTCGATAGCTGTTGGTCCTGTGTCTTATCTTCCTGTGACCTTCGATAACTCTGTTTATGCTCCTTCGTTGTTTTCTTCCTATCGGTTCTTCTTGGGCATATATTACATGTGATACTTCCGATATGGCTCCTCTGATGTTTTCTTCTTTACTCCTCCATTATGTTAGCTCCTTCGATATTTCATGCGATATCTCTGATATGGCTCTTACTCTTGACTTAGCTTTCTTATGGCTTCTCTGTGATTTCCAATGGCTACTCTTTGATGGCTCTTGTTCTTGTCTTCCAATGGCTTCCCTGATGGCTTTCCTCCTTGGGTCTATTTCTTTTATTATGTCTGTATATATATATATATATATATAGATATATATTCATTCCATATGTTGTATTCAGTCCTTGGGTCCTTCATGGGCAACATTATGATCACAAGAATTTGCCATCACAAACATTGCCATATTGACATCAATGACAACCTTGATTAACACGGTCTAGGTGTGAGGAAATTTTCCTTTCTCCCCGATTTTTTTTGTTCCAGGTGTAGATAATGTTTTGAGTCTCTACATCAACCATTTCCATCTGGTCTATTGCTACTCTGAAGGCCTCCGCGTCTTTGTCTAGTTTCCTTAGGCCTCCTCTCTTCTCATATATGTTGAGAATCATATTGAAGTCCCCTCCCACGATTGAGTGAGTGTTTGACAGGGCTTCTTGAATCTTTTCCAGAGTGGATAACATGTTGATTCTTTCATTGGGCCAATGAGGCCCATAGACATTTGTGACACAAAGGATTTTTGTAGTGTTGATTATTTGGAAGACTGCACATAGGATGTTGGGGGTTGCAATGGAGGTTTTGAGAACCAACAAAATTTTATTTCAAAGAATGAGTTGGCCTCCCGCTGTGTCTTTAGCAGCAATAGCAACATTATCATAGCCCTTCCAACATTGGATTTGGAGGGAAGAGATTGCTTCTAACTCTACTTTTTCCTCTTGAATGAAAGTTGTTTCGGGTTTACTTGCCATGATCTTTTGCTTGAGGAGTCTCCTCTTTGTGGGTCCATTTAGACCTCTTATATTACAAGAAATTAACTCCATTGGGAAGGTTTTTGAGTTAAGACTAGATCCCTTACCTTTCCTTCGTTAATTAGCCTTGCTCCCAACTCCTGTAGTATTTGATAAGTGGTATTTCTCCCACGTTTCCTTCCTACTCCTTTTGGATTGTACTTTTTTTTTCGGGATGTGAGACTTGATTTTGATCTTGGAGAGATCTTGATATTGTCTCTTAGTCATTGCTTGCTTTAGCTCTTCTTGATAAAGGTACGCCTCTTTGATTTTTTGTAGGTATTCCCGTAGGATGGATTCCAATCCTCTCTTGTCCCAAACTTCTACAATTTTGTTGAGATCCATGTCCCCTAGCATTTCTTCAATTGCCTCTTCCTCCGCTAAGTCGTTGTTTTCTTCATGCTCCATGTCGATGTCTGCAGATTCTTGCGCTATCATGCTTAGGATGGCTGAGGGGCCTAATTCTTTTTCTTGGTCCATTGGAGGGATGGGTGTCTGTTTGCTTGCATCAACTTCTGTTTCAATGTTGTCTTTGTCTTGCTCTTCCAGCTCTTCACTGAGAGTTTCAAACTTGTTCTTGTTGGCTTGGCTTGGTGGGGTTGATTTACCTTGAGGCTTTTGGTTGTTCCTGTTCCGAGAGATTACCTTTGTAAAGCCTTGCTCGTCCGTCTTCTGCTGAGCTTGAGAGTTAGCAGTCTAAGTAGCATTTTGGGGACAGTCCCTGAAAACATGGCCATGCTCATTGCCTTTCCGACATTTGAAGGGGATGTGTTCATAATCTATGCTTTGTAGTCAGATTTCATCTTTGCAGACCAACTTTATGACTTCCAAGAGAGCCCCTAAAACATCCAAACAAGCGTATATCTGGCCATAGGATACATACACCCAACATGGGTGCCTTTCGACATCTTAATATATTCTCCAAGCGTATCCCCCATCCCTTTGAGGATAAATGGAAACTAGTAGTCCGTGGGCAGGGAGTAAACACTGATCCAAACTGGGACTCTTGTGAAGTCCTCCTTTGAGGGGGTAAAGTTCTCTTTCCAAAATCTCATATATAGGCCTGCTAAGTTGATGAAATAGGGACCTCTCTCAAAGATGTGGTCCTTGTCCTCCAACAGGTCAAAAATCACTGCGAAAAACCCTTTTGATAAAAATTGGAGCTTGATCCCTCCTTTTGGCTTCCATTTTGCTTGGATCCACTAGTGTAAAGATTTCTATGCAGATCATCAGCCCATGAATTTACAAATGACAATGTGCTCTTGCATGTATTCTCTATATGCCACTACATCCAAATCCTCTATTTTTAGAGTTGGTATTTTCTTGATCTTTGGTTTGCATGGATTCACTGCTTGTGGTGGAATCGTGTGCTTCCCAATGGAGCTTACAAACTTATTGGTTGGCTGATGGTCCGAGCCCTTTCGTGCCCCTCCCTCTCTCGAGTTATTAACAACCTGCTTCTTGAAAGCGTCGAGTGAGGTAAGTTTGGTAAAGGAGGATTACTTTTCCTTCCCTTTGCCAGCGAGAACTTCGTAGAAGGAGGGGGCTCCTAGACCCCCTCTTAACACTGCCATGGTAGGTAGTAGGACAAAACCCTAGGACATGATCAAAAACTTGTCTCCCGCACTCAAATTGTTTAATTTTTCACTTTGTGAAAATCACTCATAAACCACAATTAAGAATTAATAGATCACTTATGAGAATTGAACCTAGGTGAGGAGAATAACAATCATTCTTCCTTACTACCCAAGCTAAACTCAATTACCATATATTTATTAACACAATTTTTTATACAAATAGATATGAATCCTTAATAAAAACCCAAAAACATAAATAATATCAACTCATATCTTTAACTAAATCACTAAAGGATAAATAACATGTGAGTCCATCTTATAATGATTATGTCAACATTTCTTCATTTTAAAAAACAAGCTAACTTAAAATTATAACTTTTTATTTATTTATCAATAAATCATATTTAATAAATACAAATAATTTAATAACATTAAATATAAAAACATTTAAAAATATTTTTTTCATACTTATACCTTTTTATTTATGAATATCAATCATTAACCAAAATATCCAACATCATCCCCACATAACATCTACAATCATGCTAATGATTTCCTTCCCACCATTTAAGGAGTGATGTAAACCCTGAGTTTTCATAGAAATAAATTAACCAGACTTAGCATCAATGACTTCCATGCGGAAAATGATCATGCCAGCTATTCCCCTCCTTTGGGGTCCAATGTATGTGATGTAAGCCATGGGTTTTCTTAGGAATAAATTAACCAGACTTAGCATCAATGACTTCCCTATGGAAAATGACCATGCCAGCTATGCCCCTCCTTGGGGGCCAATTTAAACGTGGGCTGTTCCTGAAATACACTATCATATAAACCCCACTTACACCTGATACTTTTAAAATTCAAAGGGGACGCCCAGTATTTCACTGTACGAAGAAAATTCAAATTCAAACAGTAAAATATTTATTTATTCAAAGCACCCACCAACACCGAGAATCACAATCTCGAATTTCCCTCCCACAGCCCGACATTCAAACGATGGAGGGCGCGCGGGAGCGTATCCACGGCCCAAACGAACAATGGAAACGGCCCGAATTCCAATCAATGAAGACCTTCACAGCCTCCACTCATCACCCTGCCCGTCAGTGGGGTCAATCCTGCCATTGGATTGCGAGATCGAGCCATACAGACAGGGTTGAGAATTCAATTAGGGTTCGTTGTGGTAAATTTAAATTTAAATATCTATTTTAAAATTATATATATGAAGTTGGAATGAAATTATAGGAAATTTTGGAGTGTTTCTTTAAAATTTGTGGATGGTAAATTAGTAAACCGCGTTTTTTTATATTTTGTAGATGATAAAACAGTAAACGGTCAGTTTTGATTATAAGACCTGGTTAGAAAGGAATTGAAGAGCAACCATATTAAAAAACTTAACATTTTAACTCTAAATCATTTAAACTAAACCAAACCTTAAAAGAATTGAAAAATTATCCACAACTAGCGCATTTTAACTCAACCATTTCAACTAAACCTCAAGATTATCGATATTACATCCAAATTCTGTTTCCAAAAATTGTAATAAGTCTGATTAATCATTTCATTTCCACATTTGTCATCTTCGCCGTTGGATTTCTTTAAGAGACACGATCTTTAACGCAGCACGGACAGCAGGGTCTCTCGGACTGGAAACGGTCAGACTGGTCAAGTCTGTCTTATGGTAAATGGGAACTCCCCCGTCGGGTGAATTAAAAGACCCACTTAGACCTTGCCGTTAGATTTGATTTTACATATTTTGAAAACCGGGGAATTAGGAAAAATATGTTTATGCTTTTTAATAATTATATTTTGAGTCAATTTCTGCCTTCTGAACAGAGGATAGGAGAGGAGATGCAAGGCAGAAACGACTAAGAAGAGGACCAGGGTTGGGAGGAACTTATTATATACACTCACCATTCTTCCTTCTTGCCTCTCACCCTCTTCTCCTTGGAATTCCCTTCCATTTGTACCCGCTTTTGTTAACTATTGTAAACTTCCTGCAAAAGTACGGAGCATGAGTTTTGCTTTCCCTGCTGTTTGATGGAGATGCTGGTGCCCCGAGGTCTTCTGATTGCTTGATTCTGATTGACACACTGCTCATGTAAGAACCCATTGTTGGTTTTTATTAAATCTGCTTCTAATTTTGAATTTTCTCAGGCGCTGGCTTTAGTTGTTAATATATTCTATTCATTTGGGTACACTTTGGAGATTCTCAGAATTTGCGTTTGAAGTATTGAGTTTATACTGATTTTCTAAGTTCCGGATATGGAATTGTTGTCCGAGGTTGGAATGATGCTCTATTGTTTAGCGATATATGCGCTGTTTGGACTGTGTGCTGATTATTGTTTCCTCATTGCTTTTATCGAATGCGTTCATGGGTTTTGTAGTTGAGCTCTGCAAAAGGGGTTTAGGCTGTTCCACTGCCTGCCGCGTCTGCTTTTTCCTTTTGTTTAGAATATCTATTGGAAAATCTTATTTTTGGGATTGATCATTCTAAATGTGTATGTTTGTACTTAGACTCCTGCTCTGATCACAGTTTTGGGGGCAGGCTTGTATTGTTTCGGACTTGTTTGAAGCCTTTCTGGAATATATTGAGGGTGATTAGAATCCCCAGTTGTGAGCATGATAGGGAGACAAATGCAGCAGACAAGCGCTGCAATGCAGAACATACGCCACCACAACATGGAGGCTTCTGGTGACCCTATGTTTGGGAAGCTACTGCAATCTGCTGGCCTTCAACATCTGGCCTCTGCTGCTAACTTGCAGGTTGGTTTATTCCCGTCTTTGTAATCAATCAAAATAATGGACGGCGCCTGATGTGCTTCGCTGAAATTGTGAAGCAGGATTATACAAACTATGGTATTCAAGCAGCTGACAGCAAGTCGAGGATGTACAAAACAAACAGGGCTGCGAATGGTGGTGTAGAGCTCTATTCTGAGCCTTCAACTCCTCCAGTTTATTCAAGGTCTTCAAGTCAGAAGAACGTGGATGGTAGACTATCCCCAAGTGAATTGAGTCCCGGTATTTTGGACCTACACTCCATTGACACTGAGCTCTTGCCTGAGGTAAGTGTCAGAGCTTTGCCTCCTATAGCTGACAACGTTATTGTATTTTTTGTGTTGTTGGAAATATCTCTGTTTTGTCGTGGGGGCTATGCTGCCTTTGCAAGTGAAATGGCTTCGAAACCAGTTGTTGGCTATATAGAACCATTAACCATTAGCATGACCCCACTATTCTAAAACCTGCCAATTGATACAGGGCCTATGCTCCACAGAGATGATAAATCCCCCAAATTTTGAAATCCAAGGGTTTATACTCTGGGGCCATGAAAGTTTTTGAATTATCCAAATCTACTAATGATTGCCATTGAGTAAACATTCAATCTCGCCTGCCTTTTATGGAATTCTCTTCTGATGTTAATCCCGGATCATAGTCTGTATCAGAGTATTCAAAGATCTGTTTCCTTGACTCGTTGCCTTGCCTTATTGAGCCGGGCTTGTAGCACGATTCCTTGGAAATTAAATCACCGATCTCCATTGTGTAGGGTTGACTTACTACATCCAAGGTAATCGCCAAGCTATGGGCACCCAATGACAGATGTTACCCAGTGGCTACTACATGCAGAACATCTCTGCATGTTGGGAAATCTTATCACATACATTCTATAATGCATATATCACAGTCTTGATAAGTAAATACAAATTTTAATATAAGGTCTATAGGCCTTTGGTCGAAGGGGACATTAGTAATTAATTTGGTCCATTCACTGGTGGACTACAATGGGTAGAAATGCTGAGAAAATTATAGTGCTATTTAGATTTGGTTTGTGTAAATGGGTTCAAACTTCATCAACATTGTAAATTCTATTTAGATGTCATTTTGACACTTAGAGAATCCGATTATAATATCATTGTTAGAACTGTTATTTTGCTGGAATGGAGTATAGAAATTTACTTGAAGTGCCAACCGACTCTGTTGTGTGTGCTCTGTATTGTCATCTCATGTACACTTCCTTATCATGCAGGCATCTGTACCGGGGTTGTATGATACCAGCTCTCCTTTCATTTCATTAGCCGAGAGGGAACTTGAAATTGATTCTGATGTATTTTCATCTGGCAGTAAGCAACAAGCTAACAGAATGAGGGTTCCATTGGATAGTGGCATGCTAAGAGGTGTCCCCAGTGATAGAGAGAAAGCTGGTGCAGGGACCAAGATCAAAGTTGTGGTAACTTGAATTCACTTTTTCTTTAGTTTTAGCAGCTTCATATTAATAGATTCAACATGGAACTTCTTATTTCCTTTTGTTGGTCTCTTTTTTCTGCAGCCATCATGTTTCTTAGAAGGATGTTAAGTGTATTTGTTTGGAGGATGGACGATGAATTCATAAACTATGAAATAAGATAGTGAATATAATGATTTCCACCAATCCTCTGCTATCATGTTATCTGAGATGAGCTTGCTGTTATTTTTATTGTGACACAAATTTTTGTTCTCACACGTTGGTTTTGCAACATATGTGATGTTGGTTGTTTAACAGGTTCGTAAAAGGCCTCTCAACAAAAAGGAGATTTCTAAGAAAGAAGAAGATATTATAACCATTGAACCAAACCATACTTCTCTTACAGTTCATGAGACTAAGCTTAAGGTTGGTTGTTTTTATGGCAGATTATCCTACAAGTGGATTCGTCATTGACAATGTCTTGCCCATGCTAAACACTTGTATTTTGTTTTTTATTTTTTTCCTTCTGATTTTGACTATCTTGATTTTGGTTTGTTTTAGAATGAATATGTTCTATGTACTCTATCTTGATGATGTGCTTAATTCTTATCTCGATCTTCAGTTGTTTCTATCGATCCCTTTAGGCTTCTTAGGGGCATAAATAAAAGTTAAAGGCTCGTCTGTCTCTCTCAAATGCTAAGGTTCTCAAATTCTGAAGGAAATATTGACAATTTGAATGCTTAAGTATCAAAGATGAATAAATGCTGTTAAAAGTGAGCCGAGGATTTTTGCTCTGGGAATGCTATTGCCTTATTCTTAATTATGCACTCCTGTGATATTCTAGATGAATTTAGTTGCTTGCAGAATAAGCCCTTTGCAAGCTGCTATTTGACTGGTCCTCATATGAATAATAGTCTTCTAATTCTTTACTGCTTGACTTTAATATTGTCTATGGTTTAAAGTAAATCTTGAAGGCATACTCTTATACGGAAGGTCAAGATTTGTCTTGCTTTAAATGTGCTTTTATTTCTAAAAACTACAATATGCCTTTATATTGCAGGTGGACTTGACTGCATATGTTGAGAAACATGAATTTGTTTTTGATGCAGTGTTAGATGACCAAGTGTCTAACGATGAGGTCAGCTAACACCCCAAGTGATATACTTTTATGATTTTCTATACATTTTGAATAAACTGTTGGTTGGGGACTACGGTATGTTAGCATGGATATTGACATATGTAATAACTTCCCATACTTCTTTGTTTGTTTTGTAGGTGTACAGAGTGACTGTTGAACCCATTGTTCCAGCAATATTTCAACGGACTAAAGCAACATGCTTTGCATATGGGCAAACAGGCAAGTATTTCTGTTGTATTCTATTTCTTGTGATCTTATCAATGTTAAAGTGCCCATCTCATCTATATTCTGGGATGTATTGTAATGATTATTTCATTTTATAGCATGCTTTAAAGTCATAGTAACAGATAAAGGTGAAGTTTTCCAGCAGTGCTCATTGCATACTAAGTCGTTATTGCCAGTCTATATCTTTATAACAGGGTTAAGATCATTTGTTATAACAGTGGTATAACAGTTGATATCATTATACCGTTATATTTCTCCAGCAGATGACATTCCATATTAAGTCCCACAATACTAATTTGAACTGTTATCACAACACTGGGATTCATCTATTGTGCGGAAGAACCTGCTAGTAGCCAGAGAAAAGGGCCTTACATCTTGGGGACAATGTGGTCTTTTGATCTGTATTGTTGCATAGGTTCATTCTAATTTCACTTCTCTATCTAGAAATAAACATTCAAGCACTTCCATGTATTCACCTAAACATTTGTTTTGACCTTGTTATGTGACAGGCAGTGGAAAGACTTTTACCATGCAGCCCTTGCCACTGAAGGCCTCCCAGGACATTCTGAGATTAATGGACCAAGTTTACAAAAATCAAGGATATCAATTGTGCTTCAGTTTCTTTGAAATTTATGGTGGCAAGCTTTATGATCTACTGAGTGAAAGGAGGTTCTGTTTCAACCTATCATAATTTTGGGATTTTTTACCTCTAGGGATGTTCATTGATGAATAAGATTAAAGCAATGTTCCTGAAAATGGTTCCCTTGGATGACCTTTGTTTTGGGTACAGGAAGCTTTGCATGAGAGAAGATGGCAAACAGCAAGTCTGTATTGTGGGCCTGCAAGAGTTCAGAGTATATGATGTGGAGACTATCAAGGATTTCATTGAAAAAGGAAATGCTTCTAGGAGCACTGGCACAACTGGAGCAAATGAGGAGTCATCACGTTCTCATGCAATTCTTCAACTTGTCATCAAAAGATCAGTTGATGGCAGTGAATCAAAGCCTGCTCGTATGGTTGGGAAACTCTCATTCATAGATCTTGCTGGAAGTGAGCGTGGTGCTGATACCACAGATAATGATCGCCAAACAAGGTTTGCAAATAAGCCTTCTGATTGGTACTACATGCTGTGATTTTAGGACATTATTAGAATACTCATTTTCTTTGTGAACTGTACTTCTCTTTACCAAAGTAAGTGTTGGCTTTGAACCTTGTGTGAGCCCTCGAAGACCAAAACATGTATATTACTAGTATGGAATATAAAGAACATGGAGGACATGGAAATATGAGTATCTGACATGTGACACAAATTAATGAATTGCACACAAAAATGAAATATAGACAAAGATTCAATTTAGAAACTAAAATATTTACATGATGACACAAATTTAATCATACATACAACTAGTACTACGTCAATGACGATAATTGACAAACGCACAATAAATTGACAGCAATTGTAGTCCCACTTCCAACAAATGAAGTTCTTGCAGACCCTGATAAAATTGAAGAGGGGGGGGAGGCATTGTCAATGGGGGCATTCCTCCCCTTCCTTTGCCCTTTTCCAGCTTTCCTTGATTGAGACATGATTGCTGTGATATGAAGAAAAAACAGATTGCCGAAAGGAAAACAAGTTGCTGTAGGAAAAACAGACTGCTGTAGCAAAAATAAAAAAATGGATGGCAAATCCACTTACCAGCACTTTGACTCCTCTAAAACTGGTTACTCTCCTTTATTTGCACTGCCCTTAATTGTGCCATGATTGCTGTGATATGAAGAAAAACAGATTGCTGTAAGAAAAACAAATTGCTGTAGGAAAAACAGGCTGCTGTAGCAAAAATAAAAAAATATGGATGAAAAATACACTTACCAGCGCTTTGACTCCTCTATAACTGGATACTCTCCTTTATTCACGCTGCCCTTGATTGAGTCATGATTGCTGTGATATGAAGAAAAACAGATTGCTGTAAGAAAAACAAATTGCTGTAGGAAAAACAGGCTGCTGGAGCAAAAATAAAACAAAGTATGGATGGCAAATCCACTTACCAGCACTTTGACTCTAAAACTGGTAACTTTCCTTTATTCACACTCCCACAGCTCCAAAAATGTGACTGCATCAGTGAAAAACAGGGGCAAAAACAAGCAGACACGTGTTCGAAAATCATGACACAAGCCTGACACATGTAAAAAACGGGCACAGGACAAGAGTCAAACTTGTGTCTGACATGTGCCAGGCTTGTGTTGTGTCCGACTCAAAGGATACAAGGGGCTGGGTGCGTCAAGTAACTTGTATATATATATATATATTTCTTTGTTTAGGGTTTCTTCTGAGAAAAAAGTTGAGACCAGGAGGGGGGTGTTGGGATGTGTCAGCTAACAAAGATATATATATATATATATATATATATATATCCTTTTTTAGGGTTTCTTCTGTGAAAAAAGTTTTCTGTTTCTAATTGGGAAGTTTGGTTTTGTTAGATAAGGTTAAAGTTCTAATTTGCTATTGGCAATTCTGTTTGCCCTGCAGAATGGAAGGAGCGGAGATCAATAAGAGCTTGCTTGCTTTGAAAGAATGCATACGTGCTCTAGATAATGATCAAGTTCACATTCCATTTAGAGGGAGCAAGCTAACAGAAGTACTACGAGATTCATTTGTTGGCGACTCACGCACTGTCATGATATCCTGTATTTCTCCAAACTCAGGCTCTTGTGAACACACCCTGAACACACTAAGATATGCTGACAGGTGAGAATACTTGAAAAAATGAAGTAATGACATCTTCATTCTGTGGGATTACATTATTGTTTCCCATTGACAGCAGACATCTGTTTTTAATGCAGGGTTAAGAGTCTCTCAAAATCTAACAATTCAAAGAAGGATATGAGCTCTCCTGCTACAACACTGAGAGAGTCATCTACTGCTCCACTGACTCTACCATTGTCATCATCATTGCTTTCACAGCACACTTCTGAAAACAATAGCTTGGATCTTCAAAGTGATTGCAATAGATTTGGCTGGCATAAACAGTCAGATGGTGAGAGTTACCAGCATTTTACAATGGATCATGGTCCCCCAAGTGGACGCGATGATAGCAACCTCTCTTCAGCATATTCAGATGCAAGAATGAACAATAATAATGCTGTTGTCAATGGGTATGATCCTTCCACTGCTGAGGAGTCACAGGCGCAAGACAAGCAAATTCCTTTCCAATCTTGGAGGAAGGGAAAAGCTGATAGATATTACAATCAGAATCCGAGAGAAGAAGCAATAAAGATGAATAATAATGTAGCTGCTGATAGGAGGCAAAGAGACATTTCTGGTGCAATCCATACAAGATTAAAGTCCAGGGATACAGCAGATTCAGATATGGATATTTTGGATCCTGACGAGGAACTTGATGCCATTCTTAAGGTATGGTTTTGTTGATTGCAACAGCCTTGTATTTGTAATGTTAATTATGATCTATGAGCAATGACATTGTCTTTGTTTCCTACAATGGTAGGAAGAGGAGGATCTTGTGGTTGCTCATCGCAAACAAGTTGAAGACACAATAAATATTGTTATGGAGGTGAGCTAAACTGTTTGAACTTGGAGATACATTTATTTTCATAATATTATACGTCCGAAAGTTCAATGAAGCAATTTCTTCTTTAGTCAATAATTATGATCAACTGGGGTCTTTATTAACTTTGCGTAGTCAATTTTGCTTTGGTTCCCTTATGAGGCACCTTGGTGTAGTGCTTGTATTCAACACTACATATTATGTCTTTGAACCTTAGCTGTTCCTTTCCTGAGTAGAGTAGCATATTGTTAAGTAGAACCGATTATTTTATGGAGTTATGTTTATGTGCAGGAAATGAAGATGCTGTCTGAAGTGGATCAACCGGGAAACCAGATAGATAAATACATTTCCAAATTGACTGATATTCTTTCGCAAAAGGCAGCTGGAATACTAAGCTTGCAAAATCGGCTCGCCCGATTTCAGAGGCTTCTTAGTGATCAGAATATTCTGTCTTGTCCAGATGGAGTTAAACCTGCATAATACAATCTACAGAAGTGCAGAAGCTATGCACAAAAGCAGAACGTGATACAGGTTTTAAGAATCCAATGCAAGACTACCAGCTTGATGTGCTT
Source organism: Pinus taeda (assembly GCA_000404065.3). Lineage (NCBI taxonomy): Eukaryota > Viridiplantae > Streptophyta > Pinopsida > Pinales > Pinaceae > Pinus > Pinus taeda. The sequence continues at coordinate 242,195 of APFE030756931.1, forward strand.
TCTTCCTTATGAACATATATGGATTATATTTTGGATTGGGATAGTAATACCTTATTACTGATAATAGGGTTTTCTGAGAGAGGTGTAGGTATGTATAATTTGTATCACTGCTTGAAAATTACCTTTAGAAGGGGTTGTCATATGCATCATGGAGTTGTAGCTATCATAGGTCTGTGTGAGTTCCACATGGTAGTAATGCGCTATGGAGTTGCAGCTTGACCAGTTATCACATGTAGGGAAGCAGTTACTATGTACAGAATTTTGGAGAATATAGATACTTGTTGAGGCCTTTGAGGGATGTGGGTTTTCCCAATTAAGGAAAACTTATTGGAAATATGAGGAAAAGTTGCGTTTAAACAGGGTTTTGAAACCATTAATTTGTAGATTTAACGGATGTGACAATGTCCAAGAGGGCTTTCAAGAATGTCCGAGCTACTTATCACAAAGTGAGTTGTTAGTCAATTGGCCACATCTTACAATCACCGGGCGCATTTGATTGTTAATAGTTGTTTACTGCTATGCTTGCTATTTTGTTTCAATGCTATACCTGTAGTATTGGCTTACTAGTTATTGCCATTGCCATTATAATTACGCAGAATATGAGAATTTATGTTTCTCTTGTGCACATGCAATGCAATATCTGATAATGTGCTTATCCTAAATTTGTTCAACTAGTAACAGTAAGAAACACTGCTAGATTGGTTCAACATATTGTAGTAAAGGGGGATTGACATATATATAATTGCAATAACATAGCAGTCATGTCAAACAACATGCTGAATTCAGATCAATCAACTCATTTCGTTAATTGAATTCTCACTTTCAGCTATCTGTCTGCCTGCAGTGTGCACAGCTCTCATAGTTCATTATATCCAAATTTATGAAGCAATCTTAAGACTCGTAATAATGAATCTAACTGCATTTTCTAACGAACCAACTGCATTTGGTTACATTTTTTGGTTTTCTTCCTCTTCCCCTTAGAGATCTAAAGTTTGGGGTGACTTTGTTAGAGCAGCTTCATGTTCTTTGGAGTGATCACTCCTGGCAGGGATGGAATCCTCTATTGCTATGGCCATTCCAAACACGGTGCTAGACTGTCCTTCAAATTCACTACTTAGAGTGTATGCTTGTTGACCAGATCTTTTGTTTGGCCCATTGCTGTTGCATCCTTGCTGCTAATTAATTCTTGTAACATTTTTTGTTGCTTTTAACGTATTGACCCTTGCCAGAGTTCTCTAAATTTTCTAAGATATTTCAACACTAGGTGTTCCTCATAAATTTACCTTTAAACATTTTTTCCCTAATTTGTAGGCTTTATTTTTGGGCTTGGTCCAGAATCCCATCATATTGCTGCTGATGGCCTAGAATGGCATGCACATAACTCAGCTAATGAGGCTTCAATTGTATTATGCAAGAATCTTGTTGACCAGTCCTGACAGTTACAAGTTTCATAGACCTTGTTTCAACCTTTCTTTTAAAATACAATTTTATGTCTCCTTTTCTTATTGCTCTTGAACCTGTGATAGCAGCAAAACGGAAGTAGAGCTTTTCGAAGTTAAAGGGAGTTGTTTCTCTTTTCTTTCATGTCTAATAGATTGTATGATCTCTCAGTATTCATGAACTTTTAATGACCAATGGTACCTTTGCTAGTGACCTTTGTATTAGTTTTCCCACTCGTGTCTCCTTGTTGCATACAATCAGCACTAATAGAACTTTTGAACGCCTATCCCCATGCTTCCGCTACTGAATTTAATGTAATATCCATATGTTGGCCTTTTGCTTCCGCTACTGAATTCAGTGTAATATCCATATGTTGACTTTTGGACGCTTTGTAGTGTATTTCTTGCTTGGTCTACTGATTTTGGCTCAATTTGGATGTGGTGAAGCTTGTAGAATCTGCTATCATTGTTTCTTATTCCTCCTTTCACCTCCCAATAGTTGATATTTCTATGTAATGCTGTTGATCTCTCATTGTTAACTTTCTCGTAGGTCTTTTATCATTGACTTCTACAGCTGTTTCCTTTGTTGTTTGGTTACCCATTTTGGGGTTACTCTTGTTTGGTTAACTTTCTTGTAGGCCTTTGATACTTTAACATCGTTGTTATGTCCCAATAGTGGCACTTGACCTAGCCCCTTCTGTAACCTGTGCTAGACCATTTCCTTTCACTTGCGTTTTGGTACTGCGATCTGCCATTTTTCTTGTTAGTCAAAGTCGCTCCCCAAGACAAATTGGCTCCACACAAGCCAATTGGTTTACACCTCATAGGCTGATTTGTTTGATATAAAGATGATCATAAATAGATGATTCTTCTTGGCTAGAATATTTTTCATATTAAATGGTTGCTATAAATAAAGGTAGAGTGGGACTATCTTTCTATAAATACCTACAAGAGGTTGCCACATTTGAGTTGTAATTGGCCATTGTTTCAAGCATGCAGCTCAAAAACAATAGATAGCTACAAGTGGTTGCCACATTTGAGTTGTAATTGGCCATTGTTTCAAGCATGCAGCTCAAAAACAATAGATAGCTTGGTTACTGAATAGGGGTATGATAACATGACAACAATTTGATCTTTCCTCAACTTTGAATTTCTTAAAAAACAATGCATATTCACATAATTCAGGGACTTTGAGACAAGTGTTCATACACAACGTATATGGTATCAATGTTTACGTGGTTAAAACTATCCTGCTTTATCAAGACTGTTATTGTTTTGTACAATTGTTTGTTATTTCCTTACCTATGCTTGTTACCAATCAATCATTGTTTCATTACCAAAACACAGTGACAACTCATTGTGGTTTGACAACCTAGTGTTTATTAATTTCCACACTATAACATGTACTAACCATCACAATTAACTTGATTTGATTAGAAAAAAAGGTAAAAACTTATGTGATGTTTATGTAGAAGATTGTGGACAAATAACATTTAGTGCATATGTAAGATGATGAAGACTTGTTTTGTTTTGTTTTTTCTGATATATATATTTTTAAACTATATGTCAGAACTAGCTTGAGTTTGGGCTGGGGTTAGCCCAAATGTTGGATGGAAGAACTATCTATTCAACTATGGGATGCTGTCTCCCGGATTGTGATAGAGTTGGTGAAGCTTGAATAGCTTGTGGGGCAGTTTTTATCCCCCATAATTGGCTCCCACCCTCAACTCCTCCAATGAGATTTGAACTTGAGACCTGTTGGAGACTAAAACCCACACAAATCAATTGGTTTGCACTTCATAGGTTGATTTTTGTTTGATATGAAAATGATCATAAATATATGATTCTTTTGGCTAGAATATTTTTCATGTTAAATGGTTGCTATGAATAAAGGTACAGTGGGAATAACTTTTCTATAAATCCCTACGAGTGGTTGCCTCATTTGAGTTGTAATTGGTCATTATTTCAAGCATGCAACACAAAACAATAGCTAGCTTGGTTATTGAATAGGAGTATGATAACATAACCACAATTATCTTTTCTCAACTTTGAATTTTTTATAAAAGGGGTAATTCACATAATTCAAGGACTTTGAGACAAATGTTCATACACAAAGTGTAGGGCACCAATGTTTATGTGGTTAAAACTGTCTTGCTTATCGAGGTTGTTATTGTTGATTTGTGTAGTAGTTTGTTATTTCCTTATGCTTCTTATCAATCAATCATTGTTTCCTCACCAAAACATGTTAACAACTCATTGCGGTTTGAAACCTAGTGTCTACATGATTCGTAAACTGCTATGGATATTTTACTAGATAGTTCATCACAACATATATGATAATATTATATTAAAAATATGAGATTCTACACTATTACTGTTTTATTAAATTTTAAGCTCTGTAGATTTAATTGCAATTAGTGCATGCATGTGAATGAAAATTATGTAGAGAAATAGAGAATGACAAAATACGCATACACACACACAAGGCCCAAAATATTTATATGGGAAACCCTTCGAGAGAAAACTCAGCTTGAAGGTGAGGCCGCTTCACTCCTTTTCTCTGTTTAGAAATATGGTTCCAGGTACAAAGAAGTAAGGTCTGTGGCTCGTGGGTTGCTACAGTGCACAAATTCTCTTTCTGTGCTCTACCTCCTATCTCTCCTCACTTTCTTTGTTCAACTATGGAACAAAATGCTCTCGAAAGAATGGAATGCCTCTTCCTCTTAGTGGCTTGGTTATAACCCATCTCAATAGCCTACTAGTGGTTAAGTTTGACTACATCAACTCTTAATTAGAGTTATAATATAAACTCTTCCAGAGTTTTTTACATCAAAACATGTAGCTAACCCTTTTTCCATGAATAATGGGGGCTGATGTGACATCATCTCGAATTATAGATGTGAAAATGTGAAGACCAACTTTCAAGTGGCATAAATTTGGCATACGTACTTCGATTGAAACACTTCTTGCACCATTAGAAAGATCTCTATGTGTAGAACAACATGAAAAGGTGTTGCGCGAAATTGCCAAATTTCACCCCAAAAAATATCGTTTGATGCCTCAAAACACTTTTGAAAGGTTTTAGATCTCGTTTCGCCAAATTGGGTTCTGTCGATTCCTCCACTTTTTCCACTTTGAATGCATTGAGATGGATGACAAACAATATAATGATCCAATCTAGATCACACCTCCCCATTTTGGGATGCTTTTGGTCCCCAAAAGCTTTTATTGAATGAGGTAAGGAATTTTTTCCTCCACCTTCTCTCTGTTGTACCATTTAGCTTTGCCTGAAGGTCGTCTTTTCAACCTAATCTGCCAAAGGTCATACTACACTTGTCTTGTAGTTCTAGACCTCTTTTGCAAAACTGTATCTTCTGTCAAATTTGCCTGAGCATTTGGTGCCTAATCCTCCACGGAAGGTAGAAGGTAGGATTTATTCCTCTTCGTGATCTAGCATGGAAGACTCATAGAGTTTCAAATTCTCCACATTTACAACTGAGTAAATGCACATATACGGTGGTAAATTAAGTCGATAGGCATTATCACCCACCTTTTCTAGTATTTCATAGGGACCATACCTCAAAGCCTTGATTTTATTACCAGGGCCTTGCAACCTCTCCTTGTTCAATTGTAACCATACTCTGTCTCCTATCTTGAATGGTTTTTATCTTATGTGTTGATCATGCTTGGCCTTATACTTCTTTTGTGACTTCTGCAGTGTTTCTTGTACATGTAGATGGATTTTTTTGATCTTTTTTATAAAATTTTCAGCCTTCAAAGCATCTCCTTTAAAATCTTCCCTCACTCCTTGTTGCCCATATGCAATGTCCAATGGTGAAGACGACAAATACCCAAAACAAGTTTCAAATGGGGACTTTCCTGTAGAAGTGTGGACTACTCTGTTGTAAGAATGTTGTATACATATCATATTTTCATCCCAGGTCTTCAGATGCTCCTGGTTGTATCCCCTTAGAAGCTGCACCAAAGTCTTGTTGACTACTTTTGTTTGCCCATCTGTTTGTGGATGGAATGCTGTAGATCTCTTCAACTTCGTATCCAACTTTTCCCACAATGTAGTCGAAAATGCACTGAGAAATCCTGTATCTATGTTTGAAATGATGCTCCTTGGTATCCCAAAGTGCATCCATACATGTCCAAAGAACATGTTTGCTGCTTCTTTCTCGTTGATGGTCTTTTGATAAGGCATTAGAACACACATCTTGCTGAATCTATTAACTACCATGAACAAATAGTCATGCCCCTTCCTGGTTGATAAACGTCTCACAAATTCCATGGAAATGCTTTCCCAAGGATGAGTAGGTATAGGTAAGGGATGATATAGACACTGTTTCTTGTTACTAGGCTTACTAGTACAACAAAGCGTACATCCTCTTATGAACCTAGCTACTTGCTCTTGCATCTTGGGCCAATACACATACCTCTGCAAGTTAGCCACGGTCTTCCGTACACCAAAGTGCCCTGCAACCTTGGAGGTGTGAGCCTCTCTAATCACCTGCAATCACTCACTTATATGAACGTATAACTTATCCAACTTGTAGAGTAACCCATCCTGGAGATAGTAGTCAACAGTGCTATCGCCATTGTGCATATGACTCTGACTCTACAACTGCTGATACATCTCCTTAAATTCCTCATCCTTTGAATATTCCTCTCTATATGCATCACGGGTGAATGGATCCATGTGCATAAGAGTCCCCAAAACTGTAATATTCAATGTTGGCGGCCTTGAAAGCATGTCAGCCAACTTGTTTGTGCTTCCCTTCTTATACTTGATCACCAAATGAAACTGCTGCAAAATCCCATCCACTTGTAATGTCTGGTCTACCGTAGCTTACTTTGGGCCTGCAAGTACTGTAACGACTGGTGATCCATGTGGATTACTATCTCATTTCCCATTAGATAGTGCTTCCACTTCTTCACAACTTGCACCATGGCATAAAGCTCCTTGTTGTAGGCAACGTAGTTAAGGACTGCCCCATGAAATATTTCAGAATGGTAGCATACATGCCTTCTTCCATGCATCAAGACAACTCCCATAGCATAACCACTTGCATATGTCTCCACTTCAAAGGGTTGCTGCAAGTTTGGTAATGCCAGAACTAGTGTTTGGATGATCTTCTTCTTTAGCTCCCAGAAAGCCTTTTGTTGACCTTTCCCATGGGAAACTCTTGCCTCTTGTTATGGCATGGAGCAGTGTTTCTACTGTTGAAAATGAGGTTATGAATTTCCTCAGATACTCTGTTGCCTCAATGAAACTCTTGACCTCTGAAACATTAGTAGGCACCAACCATTTCATGATGACCTCCATCTTGGAAGGATCTATCTTCAATTCTCCTCTACTAATCACATACCCCAGATACACCAAAGACTATTGCGAAAACTCGCGCTTCTTGAGATTTGCTAGCAGCTGGTGCTTCTTCAATGTTTCCAGCGCATTCGTCAAATGTGAAAAATGATCTTTCCAGGTACCATTATATAACGATGTATAATCCAAATAAACAATAACAAATCAATCTATAAAAGGGCGAAATATATCATTCATCAATCTCATAAACATCGCTGGTGCATTACATAGGCCAAATAGCATGACTAACCACTCATACAAACCTTGCATGGTTTTGAAGGCGGTCTTTTAGGTATTTTCTTCTTTGACTCAAACCTAATGATATCCAGACTTCAAGTCCAACTTGGTGAATTACTTGGCTTGCTGCAATTGATCCAACAAATCATCTATCTTGGGTAGGGGGTATATGTTCTTGAGCGTGATTTTGTTCAATGCACTGTAATCTATATACATCCGCCAAGTCCCATCCTTCTTCGACACAATGATGATGGGTGACCCACATGGTGATGTACTCGATCGAATGATACTCTGTTCCAACAACTGCTGCAAGTGTTTCTTCACCTAACTTGCTTCTATAATAGATGAGCTGATACTGGTTGGCTCTTCCCATGAATATTGCATCACGCATGTACATGTATAGACTCCCAAACATGAATCCACATACATCAAGGGGAACCACATCTATATCTACTTCATCAATAAAATCAACACTGATAGTAAATCTAATTTCAACTCTGCATCCTTATTTACCCATCTCAGTGGATATGGGTTTGGATGATCACGAATTTCCTTCCCCAAATTTTTGACCAAATCTGCTGCTACTACTAGCTTGATTTTACCGGGACTACTAGCTTGATTTTTCATTATGTTCCTTTCAATGTTATAATACATATTTATACATGCCGAAGCATCCAATACCATGGAACGAAAACCATTGCATCCAATACCTTGGACCGAAAACCATCACGTCCAATACTATGGATCGAAAAACCATTGCGTCCAAAAAACATGTGCAAAAATCATGCATAAAACCATAGGTGGGTCCGCCCAACCTAACATAGGGTCCAAAATCAAAATTTTATGGGGCACTGCCCCGAACCCCATAAAGTGGGGTTATGGGTACCCCTCAAACCCCTTGTTAACTACATGGAAAGAATATAACACAACCCAACATTCTCCCACTTGTTTTTTTCTTTCCACATGGGGCCATAGGAGAGCTTAGTCATTTTTCCAGCCCTAAAACACCCGTTGTTTCCCTATGCTAGGAGAACTTCTCAGAGCTCATAGATTTTGTCAATGCTTCTGCAATGTTCTTCAAAGTGTCCACCTTTACTAGCAACACCCCTTTGTCTCCTATCATATTCCTCACAAAGTGATACTGAACATCAATGTTCTTTGTCTTTGAATGATATGCAGGGTTCTTTGCCAAGAAAATTGCACTTTGGCTGTCATAGTCTATCCTTATAGCT
>APFE030756931.1:254065-284242 GCA_000404065.3 Pinus taeda
TAGTTGCATTGCTACCTATTGCAATAACCAGACTATCCCACGAATCTGGTAGAGAACACAACAAATTGATGCACTTATCTTCATCTAAAATTTTAATATCAACATATGCTAACTGACTTACCACATATTAAACGCATTCAGATGCTCTGTCACTAAGTCTCTATATTTCATCCTCAGATTATACAACTTTTTCCGCAGGAACAGTTTATTCACCAGAGACTTAGATTGGTACAAAGTCCCGAACTTGTCCCACAAAGCCTTTGCCGAAGCTTCCCCTGATACATTTAGCAACATTGAATCTGAGACACACAATCATATTGTGCTCTTTGCCTTCCGATCCAATTTCTTCCATTCTTCATCGATCACTCCTATTGGTATTTAGTACCTGGATCTACCGCGATCCACTAATATTTATCCACCAACATATCCTCCATCTTGAGTTTCCACAACTCAAATCTTTGACCATTAATTTCTCGATCTCTATCTTTCCACCACTCGCTATCTTCTCTCACCACCAGAATCGATCTCGCAGATCTCCCATTGAACAAGGTCTACCATAGGCCCGAGCGAAACCCCTTAGCAACAAAGGTGTCCCCTTGAAGCCAAAAACAGTTCTGATACCAAGTGTCAGTTTTAACTCCGTACAAAAATTACTTGCATACGAATTCTAACACACAGAAAAATAAACAATGCGAGAGCATAACACATAAAACACATATACACAGATTTTTCCACTGGATCCCAAAACCGGAACTACCATCTTGATTTTTCATTATGTTCCTTTCAATGTTATGATATGTATTTATACATGTCGAAGCATCCAATACCATGGACCGAAAACCATCGCATCCAATACCTTGGACTGAAAACCATCGCGTCCAATACCATGGACCGAAAAACCATCACATCCAAAAAACATGTGCAAAAATCATGCACAAAACCATAGGTGGGTCCGCCCCACCTAACATAGGGTCCAATTTTTTTTTTTTTATTTTTTTTTTATTTTTTATTTTATTTTTTTTTTGTTTTTTTTTTATTTTTTATTTTTTTTTTTCGGGGCACTGCCCCATACCCGATAAAGTGGGGTTACGGGTACCCCTCAAACCCCCTGTTAACTATGTGGAAAGAATATAACACAACCGAACACTTGACATGCATTTTTATATGGAAGAGTTTGGTCATTTCTTTCTCTTCTCATTGCTGAAGGCTACTTAGATTCACCTCCTTCTGCATTGATGAACAAACGATCTTCTCGTCCATGTCCGAGCTACTTTCAACTTGGTTGCTTGAATCAATGGCCATGAGATTCTTCTTCTTATTATCTTTCTTCTTTTTCTTCGGGTTTAACTCAGGATGAAACTTCCAACACTTCTCCTCTGTGTGGCCATCAATGTTGCAGTGGTTGCTAGGATCTTTTCACTGGTTTGTTGTGGATGTCATCATTTTTTCCCCTTTTTTTCTTCTTCTTTCCCTCCTTAGAAGCGTCTTGTTGCTCCTTCTGCTTCGATCCACTTGATTGCGCTCTCTTTAGGCCTATGTTCTCCAGGTATTGTGCCTGTACACAAGCCTTGTCCACCGATTTGGGATTGAATATCATCACTTGCTAACACAGATGGTGATGCAGACCCCCCAGATGCTTGAGGAGTACATCTGGGTTCTTTGGAGAGATACCCAACATTATAACCATCTTTCTAATTTCCGTTGTGCACTCCTGCACACTTTGGCTTGACTTTTGCATGAAGTAAGCCACGAGATCCATGGGTCCTCTACATGCCCAATGGGATAAAACTCTGACTTAATGAGGGTTTTCAAATCCTCCCACTCAGTCACTGGAGGTTCTCCTTCCAACCTCAGGGTTTGTGTGTGGCTCTCCCACCAAGTCAGTGCATGGCCCTCTAATTTCAGGTGCGTGAATGAAATATTTTTCCCTTCCTCAATCTGATGGACATTGAAATAAAATTCTAGTTGCTGCAACCAGTGGTTCAACTTTAGAGCGTCGATCTCGCCATGGTAAAAATTGATATTAAATTTTACTTACATTTACATGGACTGATTCACGACACTCGAACCGGGTTGATTTTTTTTCTTCAGCTTATTCTTTGTTTCTTCTCGATCTTTCGACCCCCCTTCTAAATTTTCCTTTGCATTCGAACCCCCATCTTCTCCAAATATCCCAAGCTTATTACTCAGGGCCTCCATGATGAGGTTTACATTGTAATTTATGTCTGCGACTTGTTCCCGCGACGAAAACCTCACCTCTATAGGATAATGATGGTCATTTATAAATTCGTTGACCATGATTAGGATTTTACGATTTTCGACCCCATCGACCTCGATCCCCTACAAACTCCACAAAATACTCAAAGAAACCTGCTCTGATACCTAATGATCCATAAACTATTGTGGATATTCCACTAGAAAGTTCGCCACAACATATATGATAATATTATATTAAAAATATGAGATTGTACACTTACAGTTTGATTAAACTTTAACATCTGTAGATTTAGCTGTAATTAGTATATGCATGTGAATGAAAATTAGGCAGAAAAATAGAGAATGAAAAAATAAACTCACACACACACACACATAAGACACAAAATATGCTGTGGGAAACCCTTTCGGGAGAAAATCCAGTTGGAAGGTGAGCCTACTTCGCTCTCTTTCTCTATTTGGAAATATGGACGCAGGTACAAAGAAATAAGGCTTGTGGCCCATGGGCTGCTACAATGCACAAATCCTCTTTGTGTTCTCTACCTCTTATCTCTCCTGGATTTCCTTTCTCATCTATGGAACAAAATGCTCTCGAAAGAATAGAATGCCTCTTCCTCCTAGTGGCCTGGTTATAACACAACCCGATAGCTTACTAGTGGTTAAGTTCAACTACATAAACTCTTAACTAGAGTTACAATATAGAATCTTCTAGAGTCTTTTACATAAAAAACATGTGGCTAACCCATTTTCCATGAATAATGGATGCTGACGTAGCATCCTCCTAAATTATAGGTGTGAAATCAGGAAGGTCAACTTCTGAGTGGCATAACTTTTGCATACAGACTCCGATTGATGTGCTTCTTGCGCCGTTGGAAATATATCTATGTAGAACAACATGAAAATGTGCTATTATAAAGCAACACAATTTTACCCCCCAAAAACGTCATCTGATGCCTCAAAACGCTCCCAAAAGGTTTCAGACCCTGTTTCGCCAAATTGGGTCTCGCCAGTAAAAACGGTCCCATGAGATGATTCCTCCACTTTTTCTAGTTTGAATGAATTGAGAAGGATGAAAAACGATATAATGATCCAATCTGGATCACTACAATAGCTTATTAAAATCTACCATTATAAGATATTGTAATAACCATCATAATTAACTTGATTTGATTAGAAAAAAAGGTTAAAACTTTGTAGGATGTTTACATAGAATATTGTGGAGAAATAACATGTAGTGTATACATAAGATGGTGAAGACTTTTTTTTTGTTTTGTTTCTTGTATATATATATTTTAAGATTATATCTCATAACTAGGCTAAGTTTGGGCTAGGGTCAACCCACATGTTGGATTGAAGAATGATCATCCAACTATGGGATGCTCTCACCAGGATCATGTAAGAGTTGGTGAAACTTGAACAACTTGTGGGACAATTTTATCCTCCAAAATTGGATGCCAACCTCAACCCCTTCCCATGAGATTTGAACTTGATACCCGATGGGGACTAAACCCCACATAAAACAACTAGTTTACACTACATAGGTTGATTTTTGTTTAATATGAAGATGATCATAAATGGATGATTCTTATTAGCTAGAGTATTTTTCATGTTAAAGGGTGGCTATGAATAAAGGTAGAGTGGGAATAAATTTTCTATAAATCCCTACAAGTGATTTCCACATTTGAGTTGTAATTGGTAATTGTTTCAAGCATGCAACTCAAAAAATATCTAGCTTGGTTATTGAATAGGGTAACACGACGACAATTTTGTCTTTTCTCAACTATGAATTTCTTAAAGAAATGGGTATATTCACATAATCCAAGCACTTTAAGACAAATGTTGGTATACAAGGTATAGAGTACCAATGTTTACGTGGTTAAAACTATTAAAGAGGAAAATAGTCCAAGTTCTCAATGATCTTAGCCATTTGAGACAATTGATTAATGCAAAAAAATAGTTTATGTGAACATTTCATACAAGCAATCATTGTCAAATGATCTTACATTCTCTTAAAATATAAATCATGGATCAATTGGTTGTTTAACAAATGTATGATCTGTTGGATCACTCATGTAGAACATGACTGTAATTGTTGGATTACTAAATTACAATAATGCATTAAAACACATTAAAAGTACACTTCAAGCTAACATTACAATAAATCAAGTTGACATGTATTAACTTCTAGTGTGGAAATACTTTACATTTCTCTCAAGAACAACTTACAATAGGTTGATGGATTTACAAAGCGACAAAAGAGAAGGAAGGAGACATTAAAGCCTAACCTCCCCTAACGACTACTTCTTGAACCTCCACAGAGTTTAAAGTTTTTAAAATGTTGCTTTTATGAGAGTTTTGTGAAAATATAAGCAACTTGATCATTTATATGGCAATATGACACTTAAGCATGTGCTCTTAAGGAAGCTTCCAAATGAAGTGCATGTGTATCTCAATGTATTTGTTGTGTTGATGCTCTAAAAGGCTCATTGGTGACCTAAATTGAACTTTGATTATTACATTAGTGTGCTGAGCTGTTGTTTCTAGAATCCAAACTCTAAAAGGATATATCTAAGCTAAATAGCTTATTGATTGGTGCAAGATGTTGCTCAATACTCTAGTTCTATTGAATAAATGCAAAAGGTGTAAAAATTTTGCAAGATCAAGTGATAATATCAAAACCAATGTTGAATACATAATCTACGATGGATTTCTAAGCATCATGGTTGTTGGCCTAGTGTGAGTATGTAAAACCAAATAACATAGGATATTTACTTGAACTATATTGTTACCAAAGTGAAATATCTCTTGGATATATACTGAAGTATCTACTTGGCTTCTTACCAATCGTTTTCATAAGATTCTTTCATGTATTAGGTAACAAGATGAACACCGAAGGAGATGTTGAGATGAGTATATGTACAAAAGGCTACCAATTGATGATCAATACAAATTGCTTCCACTTTGGTGAGGCATAGGTGGTAAAAAGTTTAACTCTAGATTGAGAGGGAGATGGTGCTAATTTATGATCATCCATGTGAAAGCAACAAAGGTCACATGCATATTTAGGTAGGGAAAGAGAAATACTTTCTTAGATTTGCAAAACGTAAAGGACAAGAGAATAGTGCAAGTGTCTTAAGTTTATCATTCTAAAAATGTTCTTAAGGTTGGGTTTCACAAAGGTTAGCAACTTTGTGTTGCTACTAGTGAGTCTCAAGTCATCAACATAAAGTACACCTATGAGAAGATGGTCACCTAATTTCTTAGTATAGATAGAGTGAATGTGGCATTTAGAAAAGCAAGGGCTAAGAAGGAACTAGTCCTCTTTTTCATACAAAGTTTGAGGAATTAGTTTGAGACGATAGAGGGATTTCTTGAAGCCATGGACTAGGCTGGAGTAGCTTGAATAAATCAGGGAATATTTTTCAAAAAAACTACTTCTTGCAAATCCCTACACAAGAAGGTATATTTGAAACACATTTCATGGTCCTCCCATTAATATGAAGTTGCAAGATCAAGGATAATATAAATGGATTTCATTTTGGCTATAAGGGAAAATGTTTCATTGTATTCAATGCATGCTTCTATCTATGAAAATATTTTGGCAACTAATTGGGTCTTATCTTTGTCAACACTCATTTTTGACATATTTAGTCTTGCAAACATAGTTGTGTCCAATAAGTTTTCTACATTTTAAAAGAGGGATGAGATCCCAAGTGTTGTTTGCCATTACGGAATGAAAATCTTCATTCATGGATATTGCATCCATTTTATTGACAAACAATGAAAGATTCTCAAGGTTCTTGCCCTTAAAAGAACACCTCTGACACACAAATCATTTTTTAGATACTTGCAAAAGAAAATTTTTGCACCGAGAAGCACTCTATAATCCAGTATGAGGGAGATATTGTCACATAATGTTACATTTAAACCATGAAATAATAATTACATTAACAAATATAAAATATTAATTAAAAAAAATTCAATGTCATCCATTAACAAAATACTTCAATTTCCACCTTTAATTTTACATAAAACTTTACATGGGAGAGATAAATGTAATTGAAAGTAGAAAACCAATCATTTATTTTTTAGCATGAGGGAGATATGTAATTCCTTCACTACTTAATATGGAGTTGACAAATCACATGTGAAAATAATATTATTGATACTACATGATATGTAATTAATTTCATATTTAGTTAACATGTAACATTTAAAACAAAAATATATTAATAATAAACAATATTTTACTTATAAATAACATAATTTTATATCAACTTTATATAGAGAAAAAAAGTATATTATTTTTTTCTTATGTTTTCACTTTCCATGCTTATTTTATTCCATTCTTAATATGAAGTTCATATATAATATTTAAAAGAGAGAAAGAATGTGTATGTCTTCATATTCTATTAATAAGTTCTTTCTAATTTAAGGTATGTTGTATATTTGTAATTCTTTCAATGTTTAATATGGAATTGACATATAACATTTTAAAAAGTACTGAATTTATTTATATTATATTTTATTTCTATATATTATATAAAAATACGTGAATTAATTTTTTCTTATAGTTCAAACATTTTATTAGTGTCTTGTTTAAAACCAACATAAATCCATCTTAACTCTAGATCTACCGAAATGCAAGAGGAATTAAATCTTTCTAGGTGAAAACCTTTCCTCAAATTTTGCACTTAAAAAAAGGTTTGCATCTTAAGAGATAATTTGATCCCTCTTGCGACTTGGTAGATCCAAAGTTAAGATGGATCTATGCTGATATATCTATAAAGTGAAGTTTTAGTCTCTATATTAAAATTTCAATTTTAATCTACTCACTCCTAATCCACTAACCATTAACTCTTTTAACTCACTCCAAATACATAATATATAATTTATAATCCACTAATCCACTAATCACCTAATCATTAATCATAAATTCTCTAATAACTTATTAACTACCTAATCATCAATTCACTAATCTCCTTACATTATTAACAATTATCACTAGCCTCTTAGATGATTATTCATTTACCCACTAACCCCTAATAATTAATTTCTAGTCCCTAACTCATAACTCATAACTCATAACTCTAATCAACTAATCACTAATATTTAATACATTAATCCACTAACCCTTTAGCCCTCTAATCGACTCACACCTAATTTAATAAATTATGACCATCAAACCTTTAATCTCAAATAACTTACTAAAACAACCGATTCATCCACTAAACCTCGTCCACTTAACAACTACACTCATCCTACTTACTCTCAAAAAAATTGGCAAAAGATAAAAGACATCTATAAAGAGTGTAGCTTAAATATTCTACACTTCTCCTCTTTTTGGGGTACCATACATTTTTGGTTAATTTTTTCCTAATTATGGCAGAGATTTGTTGAAATTGCATGTTTGAGTTGTGTAGTCTATACAATCCAACTTCCCCAAGAATTTTGTAGGGCATTGAATCCCTGTATACAATCATAAATTCAATATAAATAATGAAAAATTACAATCTCATAAAGAATTATATCACCATATTTTGATGGAAAAACAAAAAAAATATACAATTAGGTTACGTTTATATAAAAAAGGAAACACACATCTCTTAATTCTTATCAAAAGTTGTGCCATCCCTTCCGGATCACACCATTCCAACTACTATGTAATTTTATTTTTTAGTTCTACCCTCTCTTTCACATCATAAAATTAAATAGATTTTATCTAATTTTTAATTTTACTTGTAAAGTGGACAAATGTTACTTTATATTCAGATGATTTAATGTTTCTATTTGGTCATGATCTTATTTTCCTTGGACGTAAGGAAACATGTTAATTGCCCAAAAACCACATGCATCTAACAAGAGTGGAAATATACCCCTCACAAACCACCAACAAATTATTCCAAGTGGTGTGATTTCCTTATTAATGATGATAAATTAGCTTACATTCACAAATAGTAACAAATAATAACTATCCCTCATACTAATTTAGAAATTAAATTATATGTATATTTTTTCTCATTTATATAAAAAAAAAACAATCTATGAAATGAAATAATGTACCTCTTAGGCACCATGCATTAAGCCAATTATTAACTCACTGCCTTTCCATCTTGTTTGTTGGATGAGGATAAAGTAATATTCAAAGGACATGATGAAAAGATAGTAAGGCAATGACCGACTTACTACATGGTGCTTAATATTTTCTTTTATGAAAATTGACCTTATTTTCCAAGCCCATCGAAATGGGTGTGCATGTCCCACTCTATCCGCGTAAATAATGTATATAGTAATTGATTTGCTATTTGGGCTCTTATTAATTTTTTTCTCATAAAAAAAATTACAACTTCTCCATGGTTATTAAACATCAAATTTTATTATTTTAAATAACTATTCAAATATATTTTTTAAAGGATACAATTGGCTCATAAAATGGTGATCTTATTGTTAGCCATGAAGCCAATGACGAACGTCTTGCGATGTGGTACAAGTGTTCTTCAGTTATGGGGGAATACATCAATACAAATGGGGCCAAAATCCGATGGCTATTAGTCATTTATGTGACTTTTTTGCATCGGTAATCTAAAACATCAGTGCTCATCCAATTGTTGCTAGAAATCTGTCGAACAGTCAACAATTTAATAATTGTAAGATATTCGATGTCCAAAACGTCGATTATATAACACATAAAAAGGAATTAAAAACTGATGTTTAGAAGTCAGTTTTGCGATGCTAAAAATCATTGTATATTTGACGAGAAGTACGTCGAATATCTGGTAGGTCTCGCACCAGTGAGTGGTCGGATATTCGACACATAGGTCATTTTGTCCAACGAGAAAAATCGACGTTTAAGCGTAGGGGAATCGACTGTATAGGTTGATTGTGTGACAAGAGTGTTATTAATTCGAAACTCGCATGTTGTCGACAAGGCATCAAATAGGAGATGGGCGATAGTTCTGTCCAATGGGAAAAATCAATGTTTAGGTTTCGGATAAGCGACAATATAGGTAAATTGTGTGACAAGAGTGTTATCACTCCGATGCTCACATGTTGTCGATAAAGCGTTGGATATGCACAACGAGAGTGTTAAAGTACCGATGCTTCAATTCATTAATTATCCGATGGGTACTTCGACTGATAGCCGTCGAATATTCATTGACCGACCATTGCCATCAAATATTCGATGACCGACCATTTCTGTGAAATATTTGATGAAGGTTCATGTTAAAAAAAAACAGTCTTGGCATCGATTATTTATATGAAAGAAACTATATGTTACTCGTAATTTGTGGAGCCCCTGTAAGATATAGCCATCATGGATCTTTAACGTTATATCCATTGTTATTTTTTGGGATCAATTTAAACTTCAAACCTATGCAGAGGTTCAAGGGAACCCCTCTTGTGAAGCAACTACGAGAGATGAGTACAACCACTTAATGGAGATCGACACTTGGGAATTGGCACCCCTTCCTACAAATAGGCCCACCATGGCTAATATGGACTTTTGTCATTGTTTCTTTGTTTGGAGATCATCTAAGATGATTATAGGATTAATTGGATTCATTTCATAAATGCCAGTGACATTTTTGACATATTTTAGATGATTAGTTGCAAGGAGGTTCCCACTTCTTTTCTTTTGAGAGTCAATCTAGAGGATGACAATGCTACAATATTAGTGTACTCTACCAGATATCAATAGTTAATTAGGAGTATTTTATACCTTACACATTCTATAATAATCATCTCCTACGTAGTTGGAGCACTTTCTGGATACATGCATGAGCAAAATAACTAAACTAGAAGATGCTAAGACGATTCTTAGACATGTGACTACAAGTTATGGTTTACACTATGCAGTAGGGTCTTCCTTGGATAATGTTGGTTATGTAGATTCATGTTAGGATAATGATAGAACATATTTCAAATACACATTATATGTTCTCTACCTTGGTTTCAATCCCATGTGTTGATCAAGCAAGAAGTGCACAACTATTTCTCTTTCATTAGTAGATGGCGATTATAGGGGTGTAATGAATATTTTTATTCAAGCCATTGCTTCTAAGATATTTTGGTAGATATTAGTGTAAAAGTTCAACTTCCTATAGTGATATGACGTGTCAACCAAAATACACTCAAGTATTTTAGAGACCGAGTTTAGAGGCAACGAACCAAGCACATTAAGGTTCACATGCACTACATCAGAGAGAAGATGAATGTAAGGCCCCTTATCCTAGGGTCTTCTAACAAATCTATATTCTCTGGGAATTAAATACAATAAGAGGCAATAATTTACTTTCTTACAAGACATTTAAACAATGATAATTTTTCCATTTACATTCTAATTCCTACAACTTTAATAGTGTACATCTCATTTCAATAACTTACATGAGTAATTTGTGCATAGAGGAATATCTGTACCGATGGCCTGGTGGAGATTCCCTTGAGCTGCTGCTACTGCTAAAATTCTCCTCTTGACTAACCCAACTAGATTTGCCTCCCAGCAAACTAGGAAATAATTCATAGCCTAGGAAACCTCCATAGGTTCCCTAGCCCTCCGAGCCCAACTCCAACTAGATATAGTGTGTGTGTCCAAGGTCGAGATAAAAAATATTTCCCTCCTCTCAACTAACCTAAGAAACCTCCACAGGTTCCCTAGGTTTCCAAAATCACTCTCAACTAACCCAAGAAACCTGCATAGGTTCCCTAAGTTTCCACAATCATAGTCCACCTAAAATCACAACCAACGGCCTCTCCCCCCCAACAAAGACCAAAGCAAGACTCAACATCCCCTTTTCTCCCTTCCCCCTTCCCCTTTTATGCCCTTCATCTTTTCTCCACCTCAATCACCTCTCATTAATGTCATTAATTTCTCTTTCATCGTTACAGTTGACTTCTCTTCTCCCAAGTAAATCTGAGAGTACATTTGGAAATGTGATATGAATATAAAATTGGGTAATTAATGGGAGAGGACCATGTCTTCTCCCAAGTAAATGTAAGAGTACTTTTGGGAATGTGAGATGAAAATATATAAATTGATAATTAGTTGGAGAGGACCATGTCTTCTCCCAAGTAATGTGAGAGTACATTTGGGAATGTGAGGTGAATATATATATTGATAATTAGTTGGAGAAGACCATGTCTTCTCCCAAGTAAATGTGAGGGTAAATTGGAGAATGTGAGATGAATATATATATTGATAATTATTTGGAGAGGACCATGCCTTCTCCCAAGTAAATGTGAGATGAATATATATATTGATAATTAGTTGGAGAGGACCATGTCTTCTCCCAAGTAAATGTGAGAGTACATTGGGGAATGCGAGATGAATATATATAAAATTTGGAATAATGGAAGGAGACCATATCCTATCCAAGATTCAATCTGAGAAGACAAGTTGGGAATTTGAATAATAGCAATAATGAATTTTATATTTACTAAATAAATTTATAGTTTCCCAAATGAAGGTATTCACCAATATTTCTCAATATTTTCAGGTAATGTAAACATTAATAAAATTTGCATAATAAGATTAAGTGGGGGCAATACATACACCCCTCCTTTAGAAAACTTAGTCCCGAAGTTAGAGTGAAAAGATACAAGGAGTTCGAAGGCGTAACAAAATGTTGGGTTGTGTTATATTCTTTCCACGTAGTTAATAAGGGGTTTGAGGGGTACCCGTAACTGCACTTTATGGGGTCCGGGGCAGCGCCCTGGAAAATTTTGATTTTGGACCCTATGTTAGGTTGGGCGGACCCACCTATGTTTTTTGTGCATGATTTTTTGCACATGTTTTTTGGACATGATGGTTTTTCCGTCCATGGTATTGGACGCGATAGTTTTTAGTCCATGGTATTGGATGTGATGGTTTTCGGTCCATGGTATTGGATGCTTCTACATGTATAAATATGTATTATAACATTGAAAGGAACATAATGAAAAATCAAGCTGGTAGTCCCGGTTTTGGGATCCAGTGGGAAAATCTCTGTGTATATGTGTTTTATGTGTTATGCTCTCGCATTGTTTATTTTTCTGTGTTTTAGAATTCATATGCAGGTAATTTCTGTACGGGGTTAAAACCTACACAAAATAGAGAGAGTTATAGTAGTAAAATTCGATAAGTCAGACAATGACATTGCTTCCCATCATGAGTCTCTAACTGATCTATATCCTCCTATCCATCCTGACCTACTTCCATTCCCACCCTATCCGTCCTTTGCTGCTATATCCAGTGGCATCGACTATACCGATCTAACCATTGATAAAACCAACATGGCAGAAGCGTAGACTATATCGACCTAAATTCCCTAGCAGGAAATTGGCAATCGTCATCACACGTCTAGGGGAGTGTGTCCACCACTGCCCTCCCATGATTCCAGGTTTTGGAGGATACATGGTGGGAACTGCCTCCACCCCCCTTACAACTAGGGTCAATGCCCTAATACGGACCACACTACAAATCTGGTTGGACTTGTCATCGAATAATCCAGTCAGGTTGTCTTGCCACTTGTCATTTTCATTTTACTCATGTCATATGAGTGCATATCAAGTAGATTCCAAATGTAATAGAAAAATGTACATTATACCTTCCTCATGAGATGTCTCGACTTTCCCTCAATAGAAGAGTAGATCTCGACTATTGTATAGTTCTTTTCCCCTGCGGGTTAGCTCTCATTCATGCATTTATATAACAACAAGGTATATAATCATCATGTTATTAAGTCTAGTATCCATGTGTCAATCTTGCAGTTCATCATAATTTCACTAAGTCATTCATTTAAACAAATCATATGCTCTTGAGCCATATATGAAACAAAATAATTCTGATAAGTCACGCACTAGATAATTCACCACTAAGTGAGTCATACATTTAGGCCATTCATCAACCATTTCCATCATCAATATCAAATCTATTAGTTGATTTATATAAGTAGTTTCACGTGTCCCACCAAATGCATCAATATTACATAATGTTCATAAATAATAACACGGGGCTTCAAAATAGAGCCTTAGCATGGGTAGCTATCTAAGTCAAAATGGGCATCACAGATGCTCATGTGACAACCTTGTGAAACCCCTCGATAAAAATTAGAGTTGAAATAGATTCAACTGTCCACCATGGAAAATAGCATTGAACTCAGATATGCTATAAGGTGGTACCATAACCAAAATATTGGCAAGCAACAGATTAGTGCACTATCAATTCCACTAGAAGGCACTAGTATAAGTTTTATGCATATAATTTCTTTAATACCTTAGTGAATATAAAAGTCCCACTTTTCCAATTTGTTGTTTTTTTTTTTCTTTTTCCAAACCAATTAGTTATCTTGAAAATAAAAGACTCAAGACTTCAGAAATTGTTTCCAACATGATTTTCATACTTTATATATATATATTTTATTTTTTATTTTAAATTGAGAGAAATGTCCTCTAAATGTCAAGGTTCAAATTGATTATATATTTAATCATTGTTTACTAGTACTAAAACAATTTCATGATATATATTGCAGCCACAATATGACCAGACAAATGAGAAATAATTAAACGAGTGGAATAATTGCCTTTGCCCTGCTGCCATTAGTATTTCCCCTCTAAATGGCATCGTATTTCTAAAGATGCATACTCCTTTCACAAGTGGCTAGTGACCACCAAAAATTTGCGAAGAAAGTTGAGGGTCCTTTTATCCAAAACTAGAGACACATTATTTTTCATGGCATTTTTATTCAACATTAGAATAATGGTAAAAGTGTATTCTAATATTTTCACTGGTCTTTTTCTAAATAAATATGATTCCATTGTAAAATGCCAAATTCTCTACAAATTGATCTTCTCATTTAATTTAGGTCATTAAAAACAACTATCATAGTAAGCCTTACGCAAGTCCATGGTATTCAATCTATGTTTTCACTAGGAAATTTTACCACTCATAGAATAATCATTAATGTGACATATAGGATATTTCAACACATCTTAAGCTGAATTCCCATGCTTCATAGTCGTTTACTTCTCAAACTCGAGATTTGTTATTATGACTTCCTCCATGAAGAATGACAAATATACTATCTAAAAGATAATCCTACTATCCGAATGGAAAATCTACTGTATCTTAAATAAGGATAATGATAATCTGCTATCAATAGAATTAAAAACCACCCTCGTATGTAAAATACAACTGACTACATTATTTAGATTGGGACACTTTTTGGGTATAATTTACTGGCTCAAAACTGCAATTTTCAGTTTTGAATATTGTTCACTCCATCCATATGTTTAATAGACACTGAGGTTGGCAACAAGCAAGACCTCAGGTTCAAATTAGTGGGAACAACACTATAATTTTCAATGTAAATATAGTTCACATCATTATTCAATCAGAATTTTGAGACCATTACAGAGTTTGTTCAAAACGTTCAAGTGACACATCCTTCAACCAAATTTAATCATTGTGATGTGGCTGACTTAACTATACAATTAATGAACTTGGGTTGCATGTTGAAATAGTATAGCTACATATTCACAAACCAATCATCATAGCTTGACCATAGATCCCTCTGAATGTCGGGAAAGTGATCTTGCCGATAACCATTGATCTATTTGCAACCTGCTAACTTTCCTATCATTAATTCTTTGGTTCATGTGCCAAATTCATCTAGTGATAATCATATAGTTTCCATGCATCTTCTCAGATAACAGAGATATAACGAATCATCAGAGTCATTGGATCAAAATCCTTCATCAATTTGCTCATTTTTAAGATGAGACAATATCACACTACAATTGTATCAACAAACTTCCAATCACCAAATCCCAATAATACACATGCACGGGAACTCTCTCTCACATGCTCTTCCTGTTTAACAACAACTTCTAAACAATAATATATTCAACTGTCAACCATCAATAGCAGTATCGTACCTACATCAATAGTACCCTTATATTACTAATATCACAAGTACTTCTGATTGTTTGAAGATACTAAGAGACTTTGATCGGAATTTTTCCTTCGAATGACCTGCTTTGTTCCTTTTGAATTGTTCGCTTCGAGTTTGATTATGCTAAGGTGTCTTATGCAACACTGGTTCGGAGTTCTAGCCCTTATTAACACTATTCCTAACATTTTCTACCACACTCTAGATAGTCCAAAGAGAACCTAAGCAATAGATCAATTCAGGTTATGCCAAGTTACTTCTTAGCCACAAATTTAAACTTTAGAACATGTTATCATAGGCTAGATCACTGGTTAAAAACACTGTTAGTTATCTGTCTAAGTGTTGTGTGCATTTTACCTGCCTACCAACACCTCATTTCTATTTTCTGGGTTAGTGTTTGCCATGTAAACTGCTACAACTAAATTTCTCCCTGAATGCACAACTGGTCAACCTACAACAGTAATTGTTCACTTATGGCTTTGTAGGTCCACTATATGGGTTTGAATGCAGTGCAATAGCATGGTACAGGCTACAACCATATATTCTCAAGCCAATGCACTTTGGCATGCATTATAGCCACCACATGTTGATGTAAATATTTTATAATGGTCTTGCAATTGGGAAACATTGAGGAAAGCGACTTCATACAACCATTTAAAATTTTGTTTATAAATGCATACAAGTTGTTCTTTTGTGATTTGTTGATTAACTGCAACCCTGACTCTCCAAACACGTGGAGACAATTAGCTAGCATGATAGATTTATAATTGACTAATTGCACCTTGATTATAGTGATATCAATGAGAAGCGGTATCAATAATTGTTATTTTGCTTGAAAATATGCATATATGATTTTAATGAGCAAAGAAATGGTTGAATGAAGTACTGTGATTGCACATTAAAACACAAAGAGGGCATTATGTATTTTTAACACAACAGAATTTGACTTACATCCTTGGTTGAGCATTTGCCTTGACATCATAAGCAGGTAAAACAAGCAGTCAAGCTATTGAAACCAAATTTGCAGAAAGCCATTCACCCCATGTCATGAATTCACAATGTAAAGTTTGATCTCAGATCGTGATTGTGATATGTAGAGATAATAAATTTTAATTCTGCAAAAGATCTGTGTTGGCAAGATGGATAGGCCATGGGCCTACATTTTAGGGATCATATTCACACAAAACTTGGGATGCACAATTCAGTAATGGTGTATGTGCATAAGACTTTGTAAAAGATAATAAAATCATAGGGTGGTATTCTAAAATAGTCATCCAATTACAAATGCAAAGAAACTAAAAGCAAACCTTGACATAACTTTCTTGTGGTTTTTATATAAAATAGTAGACTAGGACCCAGGTATTTCCTACCTATGTCATATGAAGCTTTGCTGTATTAGTATATACTGAAACTCTACAAGAATATCCATCAAATGGTCAAGTCCCTTCAATGTTCACCCTCATGGCAGAAAATGACTAATAAAATACTCCATCCAAAACTGCGAGTAAAAGCAAATCATATTAATTGACGTCAGCATTATCCAAATCATAGTAGCTAAATAAAATGTCCTCATCAACCTTCTGCTATAAAATTTCATATAACAAAAGCCAGTATCAGCCACTAGCCACTGTATTATTGTCAATAGATCACCAAGGATGACTTTCATTAGGATCCCATTCTTTTCTTGGCCCCTTCTCATGATCCAGATCCACCCGACCTTCTTAGCTACATGAGTGTTTGCTTTTCCTCATCTTTTAAATAGGATCGGCCCTTTGCTTCATTGTCTACTGTTAACCTATTTGGGTTCACCAGTTTGTTTTGTCATTTTGATATTTTCTTTTTAGGAGACACCTTGGGCACTACTGCATTAACATTATTATGAAATACATTTGAATCCCATTGACCTGATTTGATAATCCATGGAAATGAATATAACTCTGTTCTCTCATTCTTACTACTCAAGAGTCAAATGTTAACATCTTAAACCTTTAAAAGCAACATTCTATTTCCAAAAGCTTCTATAACAATGTATTAAGCAAAAAATAAATAAATCATAGATAAGATAAGATGATCTGTCGGGCTGTGATTTGGCAGCAATTTCGAGCTATTGTTTGACAATGGCCTAGGTTAAGTCTTGGATGGCATTCTCCTCCCATACCTGGGGTTTTCCAAATGAGGCTATTGATTGTATTGAATAGTGTCAATGCCGTCTTTGAGCAGATTATTGTATGGGACTGGCAATAAGGTGGGTGAGGTACCAACAAACCCTATTCTTCACTTATTCCCAGATTCACCATCTAGTAAAAGAGGACTTTCCAATTTTAAAGAAATAATTTTATTTATACCCAAATAATGAAAAGAAAAATATTATAGCATTTATTTCTAAGCTAAAAGTTATAATTGACGTGAAAGAAGAGGCTCCAGAGAGCTAAGCACCAAATCCAAGAGGCAATAAGAAGGGTAGATATATGATTAGAAATTAATCCAACAATGACAAAACCATCAAAAGGAGCATGTCAAGTGGTACTAGAATTGGAGGCTGAGGATGAAAGAGAAGTAAAAGAAGCCGTCTCCTCCAAGTCCCGAATCAATGTAAAGAACCCATCAATTTGAAGGACCAAATGCAATGTAGAGAGAGTGAAATCCCACCTTTTGGCATCTCTAGACGTGTGAATGATATGACACTCTGTGGAAAAAGATTTCAGAGTTTCCAAAGATTCATAATCAATACAATACAATAGTTTTGGGCAAAGAAGGAAACTTACATGGCTGCTCCATATATTTGAGGAGCTCAGAATTTCCACACTTTCATTATCTATTCTCATGCTTCTCTAACTACTAAATAGTTTAAAATAATTTCTTATTATGTTAATTTAATTCACCTCCATAATAAAAGATAAGATACCAATGCCATGAGAGAATGACACATAAAAATCTAAGAGTGGCATTTAAAAAAAAAATAATTCTGAACAGGATTGAGAATGACGCACATTGCAAAACTAGCTATTATCTTTTGAATTGAACACTGATACCTTATATCACGTTATTAACATTGACGTATTTACATTTTACATGGTATTCCACATTTATTTACAACACTATATTTTCAAAATTATGAGTAGTTGGCGAACCCTCATTGTCTCTCACAACGCAAAGACATGCTCTAAATATTATCTATCTCAACCTATATTCAATATCCCAGCTTCTACATATTGTTTACGATAATTCAATATATTATGAGGCGAGCTATATATTTTTCGAAAAAGACATCACATATGAAACAAAATAGTGATAACACCCAAATGCCCTTTACCTTAGAAACCTCTGGATGTTGTGTATTAACAAGAAGCACTACTTTATCTGCTGAGCAAACTTTTGATTTGTTAGTATTCTCCACATTGTTCTCA
Source organism: Pinus taeda (assembly GCA_000404065.3). Classification (NCBI taxonomy): domain Eukaryota; kingdom Viridiplantae; phylum Streptophyta; class Pinopsida; order Pinales; family Pinaceae; genus Pinus; species Pinus taeda. Next base: position 272,613 of record APFE030756931.1, read on the forward strand.
ATTAACTGATATACATATCCTCCTTTCTTCTTCTATTTATGATCACTTTGTGTTTGTTCATTTGCACAGAGTGGAGTGGACAAATCTTAATTGATAATGGCTAACAGAATGGATTTAGGATTGTGTTTATTGTTACTACTTGTGGCTTTATGCAAGTGTGTAGAAGGCACTGAATATCTTAAATAGAAGGACCCATCTCAGCACATCACTGCCCGCGTGGAGGACTTGTTGAGACGGATGACTTTGGAAGAGAAGATTGGACAGATGGCCTAGATTGAAATATCAATTGCCACTCCAGATGTTATGAAAAATTACTACATTGGTAATTGTGACATTAACAACACACACAATGCATTCACCATTCATTTCAAATCTCTTTTTTCTTTTTTCTTTTTTCTTTTTCTTTTTGTAATTAGGCTCACTGAGCCTAGGCGAGGGCCAATTCTTTCATTGAATGGAAAGAAAATGATCAATTTACTGTAAGATATTATCACTAAGATTGTGCTTATAGGCCACTTGAAATAATTTAATTCCCCAAAAATGACTTTCATTGTAAGCCCCTCTTTATAATATTTTACCCAAAAATTTAGCCAGAACTCAGACCACTTTTCTACACTTCATGGGCTCTCTTTTTCCCTTTCACCTTTAACCCTTTTGGGATATGAACTGTGATACAAGGTTAACATGGCCTTTGTTGGTTGTTGATATGGTATTATTGCACTGTAGGGAGTGTTCTGAGCAGAGGAGGCAGCGTGCCTGAACCTAAGGCATCTCCGTCCATATGAATGAACACGGTTAATGAGATTCATAAGGGTGCCATGTCCACTCATCTTCAGATCCCTATGATATATGGAATTGATGTTGTGCATGACCACAACAATGTCTATGGGGCTACCATCTTCCCCCACAATGTGGGGCTTGGAGCTACCAGGCAAGCGGAATATCAACTCTTCCCCTCTCTCTTCATAACAATGCATCAAACAATTTAAGCTAGTTTAGTGGTTGGCTAGGTGACAATGTGACATAAAATCCCTTCATCTCTTGGCAATAATTGATATTGTGGCCTCCTGCTACTTAGGAAGCAAACCCCAACTTGTTTGGCTAAACATTTCTTTACCATCACTCCTTAGGAGACCATGCTTTAGAAAGTGCCAAGGATCACCTATATTGGTATGACCAAAATTTTGAGTCGGTGCCCTAACATGATTAGAATGTGCTGATTAATAAAGCACGTGGAAAAATCAAAATTATTTAGGAAGCTTCACTTACAACTTGTACCAATTTTTATAGATGCAGGGATTTTGACTTGGCTAGAAGAATAGGAGATTCTATAGCTCTGGAAGTTTGAGCTACTGGGATTCCATACACATTTGCTCCTTGTGTTGCTATAAGACTCTTGCTTTGAGTGTGCCTGATGAATGCTTATTCAAAAGTTAGAGTAAATTCGGATGCTCAAAAGTGTTTTTTTTTGTGGTCAGGTTTGTAGAGATCCTTGATGGGGGTGCTGTTATGAGAGATACAATGAGGATTCACAAATTTTCAAGGCCATGACAGAGATTATCATTGGTTTGCAGGGGCAACCTCCTGCCAATTCTATAAAAGGGATGCCCTTTTAGCTGGACAGTAAGCTTCAAATTTTTTTTATTTTCTCGTGGTTTTTCAGATAGAACATGAAATTTTTTGATCAATAAATTATACCACAGGTTTTTGAAACATGTTTCTATTTCTAATGTGATCTATGTATGTCTACCAGGTCAAATGTTGCAGCTTGTGCTAAGCACTTTGTGGGTGATGGTGGAACAACCAAGGGTATCGATGAGAATAACACTGTCAGCAGTTATAAAAGATTAGTCAACACTCACATGGCCCCTTATTTCAATGCCATCACCAAAGGAGTATCTAATATTTGAAGTTTTATAAACAAAAATGAATTGTTGTCGGATTCTTGTCAAAACCAATGGGTTGGCCTCCCGTTATTTTTGCTGGACAGAAAAGGGTGACATTGTTGGCCTATTATCCTGCTTCCTTTGCAATATATCACATCTATTTTGGAGACTGGAATTTCTTGACTCTGTGAGAGAGAAGATACATGAGGCACATGTTCGTGGGAGCTGATTGTGGCATTGCAATGTGAGATTGGAAAGTCCATAAAACTGGGTGCATAGACATAGAAAATGATAACAGATCTGAGCATGAAAATACAACTTGAGAACTGTGTTTCTCTTAGAAAATGTGAAACAGATGTAAGAGAGTCGTGAAGCAGTAGAGGCCAAAAAAATCCTGTGGGAGCCTTAGGGCATAATAGGCCACGGACGAAGACAAGATGGAAAAATACACCGTGACTTGCAGAAGAGGCCATAGTCTCTATGTTATGAAACATCTAAGAAAAACAATCTACCCTACAATACGTTACATGAGCACAAAACTGATACATGATTATGTCTATGGAAATAAAGTCAATGAATAAAAAGTCTCTTGAACAATTTGTAATATTTATTTATTTATTTTTTTCCATAATATGATGGCATCCATCGACTATGCCAAAGTGATTTTGATGAGAAAAACATTTTATTCATTTAATATGTAACATTTTATGTATTAATATGTTTTATCAAATGACAAACCACCAAGAATGTTCATTATAACGGAGCTTAAACAAGCCAGAATTTAGAGACAATTGTTTTTATTTCCATCAAAACAGTTGTCTTGGTAGCTACAAAACTTGTTGCTATTTCTTTTCATGGCGATAAGGAGGGTATCTTTTCATTCTAAAAGCAATTGTTTATATGAATATATCTTAGGATTATAAGTCCTTATGAGGGTTACAATCTCTTTATAGCAGAATTTGGGGTTTAGTGGGCTTTGGGTTTCGATTTTGAACCTAGCTTTGATACCATGTGTAAGGCCCCTTATCCTAGGGTCTTTTAACAAATCCATATTCTCTGGGAATTAAATACAATAAGAGGCAATAATTTACTTTCATACAAGACATTTAAACAATAATAATTTTTCCATTTACATTATGATCCCTACAATTTTAACAGTGAACATTTCATTTCAATAACTTACAGGAGTAATCTATGCATAGAGGAATACCTATATCAATGGCCCGGTGGAGATGCCCTTGAGTTGTTGCTCTTGCTGAAACGCTCATCTTGAATAACCCACTTGGATTTACCTCCCAACCAACTAGGAAATAATTCCTAGCCTAGGAAACCTCTACAGGTTCCCTAGCCCTCCGAGCCCAAGTCCAACCAGATGTAGTGTGTGTGTCTAAAATCAAGATAAACAATATTTCCCTCCTCTCAACTAACCCAAGAAACCTCCACAGGTTCTCTAGGTCTCCAAAATCACTCTCAACTAACCTAAGAAACCTCCATACGTTCCCTAGGTTTCCAAAATCACAGCCAACCCCTCGCACAAAGACCAAAGCAAGACCCAACATCCCCTTTTCTCCCTTCCTCCTTCCCTTTTTATGCCCTTCCTCTCTTCTTCACCTCAACCACCTCTCATTAATGTCATTAATTTCTCCTTCATCCTTACAGTTGACTTCTCTTCTCCCAAGTAAATCTGAGAGTACATTTGGAAATGTGATATGAATATAAAATTAGATAATTAATGGGAGATGACCATGTCTTCTCCCAAGTAAATGTGAGAGTACATTTGGGAATGTGAGATGAATATATATAAATTGATAATTAGTTGAAGAGGACCATGTATTCTCCCAAGTAATGTAAGAGTACATTGGGGAATGTGAGATGAATATATTTATTGATAATTAATTGGAGAGGATCATGTCTTCTCCCAAGTAAATGTGAGAGTACATTGAGGAATGTGAGATGAATATATATATTGATAATTAGTTGGAGAGGACCATGTCTTCTCCCAAGTAAATGTGAGAGTACATTGGGGAATGTGAGATGAATATATATAAATTTTGGAATAATGGAAGGAGACCATATCCTACCCAAGATTCAATCTGTGAAGACAAGTTGGGAATTTGAATAATAGCAATAATGAATTTTATATTTAGTAAATAAATCTATAGTTTCCCAAGTGAAGGTATTCCCCAATATTTCTCAATATTTTCAGGTAATGTAAACATTAATAAAATTTGCATGATAAAATTAAGTGGGGCATTACAATGAATAAATGAGTAATTGATATGAATTATTTCCATTATTTTGAGTATTATATAGACATATTCACCAATATTTTAATGCCACAAATTTCACATCTCTTGGGAGCTCTTAGGAGTGAAGGACACAAGTTCTTAGTAGTTGAACTTTCTGATAGAAGCGCTCTTATTTTGAGCGCGGGGGGGGGGCTATTCCCACTAGATTTTTCCTCCTTACCTAACATTTTATTTCTGTTGTATATTAGTACCTAAAATAGTTGAAAATTTCCAATAATCATTAACTAGGATATTCCTCAATTGTGCTTAAGGGGGGGTCGTTGGCATCATTTTGACTACCATCAAGCTCATCAAATTCGGTCTGCAATTGAAAATATTTCGGTCTTCTATTACATGGTATATATATAAGTGTGAAGAAGCTTAAGAAGGCTATATTGGTTTCAGTTTGGTTCTCCTCGAGTGTTCATTGATACAATGACTTGGATTTCTTATATATCCGTTTGTGTTGATACTCTGGCCGAGAATTGCAGAGATCTTCGCTCTCCCTTTTGTGATCACTTCTAAAGTTGTATAAGTACATTTTTTGGTAGTTAGTTGGTTATTACAATGGTGACTTCAACCCTCGTTGACAGTGAATTCAAGAATTCAATTCAGCCCTCTTATTCAGATTGTTCTTGGTGGAAAAAAGTGACATCTTTGCCAACAAATATGAAGTCGACCTCGACACGCCTAGTCAAGACCTTGGAATACTATATAGAGAGGAAAACTTTGACCTCCTAGAAGATCCTTCCACAAAGATTGCAATATATATATATATTATTATATATATATATATATATTTTATATATATATATATATATATATATATATATATATATATATATGATCATTGTGAGATGGTCACAAACCTTAGAGAACAAACCTTAGAAATAAAGCTATAGGCTGCGAGCCTTAAATCATAAGTGTGAACCATACTATTCATGAACTACAAGACATGAGGGAAAGAGCCAAAAATAAGTGTGAACCATACTTTAAATGTGAACTATGACTAATTACAGATAAACACTACACCAATAATGGAAATTAAGGAATAACCACTTCAATAAAACTCTGAGTTGAACAAGAGGTCCCTAGGAGCTTGTATTTTATGATTGAGTCAACAGGGATCAAATGGAGCCATAAATGACTTCACATAGATAAGTTGATTCATTCAAGTGAAATAGATACAAGTCTTGGACATCAAATGATCATAAATGTTTCAATACCATGTTAAATGCAAACACATAAAGGTACTAGGAATGCAACACATAGACTAACCTTATATTTATTATTAGGGTATTTTACCATTATCATGGGAATATTTCACTAATTAATGGGCTTATACACTTTTCCTCACTCTTTCCCATCGACATCAAGGGACTAACTAACGACCTAGTTCTATGTAAACTCTAATAGGCTCTATGGCTATAACTATCCATAACTTTGCCCCCTAGATCGCCCCTAGGAGCATGTGCTTATTCCAGATACCTATTTTGAGATCATTGCTTCACATTTCATTCATGATAACCCAAGGGTGTTTTCAATTAATCCAATAAGCATTCATTCATGGAAAGGAATTCCACATGATAACATTCTAATACATATGTGGTCTTCATCTAAATTTCTATATTGCTTTACAACTTTCCAAGATTTTGTTTCATCTTTAAGTTCATTCTGAATTTTTTCTATAACATTGATTAAAAGCTTAATAAAGAAATATTCTGGAACCTATCCATAAGTAAGAAATGCGATGAAACGTCTTGAAAGAGATGTTGTTCTCGGCTGATAGCTCATTCCACAGATTTCCAAGGAATTGATACTTGGGTAACGAACATAATTTTCATCTCTTTCAACTTTTATCCCTGACTCTCGAAAATGGATCGTTTTGCATGGAATTATTATGTTAACAAGAAATATTCCTTTGAATGCATAGCCATTAAACATAGTTACTAATCAAACGGGAACTATTACCTCAAAACAGGTACTCGAGCCCAAAACCCCCAAAAAAACATGAAAAAACAACCCAAAAATGATAATTGTTTATGCCATAACGATGTTTTCTTTTAAGGGTAAATTTTCATTTTTTTTTCAATGGAAGTAAAAACCGTTTTTTTTTTTTTTGAAAAATGGATGGAAAAACACCCCTAAAAAATTGTTTATTCTGGAATAACAAAAAAAAAAAATCAGGTTACAATTTGGACATTTTTTAGCAATGGAGTTAAAACGAAAATATGCGGACTTTGAAAAAGTGTAAAATTCCAACAATTCTCGGACATGATGTTAAAGATAAAATATCATGTCTCTAATCCTAATAATTCCAACTATTTCCATCCATGTTGTTAAAGATAAAATATCTTGACTCTAAAAAACCTTGAAATTGTAATTGTTTTCGACCATAGCATTAAGGATAAAGCATCATAATTCAGAAACACCTTAACATTTTGACAAATTTTCAACCTTGTAATTAAAAACCTTCAGTTTGTAACACACTTCAACCATGGAATCATGGACAAATTATATGACTAAACGATTTTTAAAAATGAACAAGTAAATGAAAGATTCATTATTCCAAGAGAAATTTTTAGCGATGGAGTTAAAGAAAAAAAATCTTGACTCTAAAAAACCTTGAAATTGTAATTGTTTTCAACCATAGCATTAAAGATAAAATATCATAATTCAGAAACACCTTAACATTTTGACAAATTTTCAACCTTGTAATTAAAAAGCTTCAGTTTGTAACACATTTCAACCATGAAATTATGGACAACATATGACTAAAACAATTTTAAAAAATGAACAAGTAAATGAAAGATTCATTATTCCAAAGGTCACTTTTATTTAAAAGGATAAAACTATAGATCTTTTCAAATTTTAGCCTAAGACAACTTATCCTATTGTCTGAAAAACCTAAAAATCAACCATCAAAATGAAGTGTTCTTTTTAACGAAGCATCAAAATTTCAACAATTTTACAACTATCTATACCAAATGATAACAATAAATAATATCATGGCAATATTGCTGTATAATTTGAAAAATCAACATTAATTTCTAATATTTATTTACTTTTAATCAAAATATCAACTTTTGTAGATTGAATATCACATACATTAAATCATATAATCCAAAAAACATAGAAATGACCCATAACTTCATTTAAGATCATATGGAAGTCAAAAATATTTATTTCAGGTTACCATGCAAACCTCTCTAAAGACATGAATTTCTTTTAATTAAAACATTAAATCCAACAAACATAGAAATGACTCATAAATTCATGTAAGATTATATGCAAGTCAAAATATTTATTTCAAGTTACCATGCAAACTTCATTTACATAAAATTTCTTATACATTTATTCAAAATCATCCATAGGATCTGGCACACCATAAGAATATACATCTTCAGATGAATGGCTGGATGCAGATGAAGATGACCCATATTCTTCTCTTTCATCAAATAGAGACCATATAAGTCAACAAGCATGTCCACCATTTCAAGTTTCAAAAGTCTTCTAGATCTACGACTAGGTTCAACAAACTCCCATCTCAACACTGTTCCTTCTCGTAGCAACTTCTTCAAAATATCTATGGTCTTGAAGCAAATAATTCCTCTCTTTGTTAAATTCAAGTCATAGACAAGTATGTCAACATCCTCCAATTTTAATAGGTCTGCGTGGCGATGATTTATATTTGTACCCTTTCTTTTCTCTTTCTGCGAATTTGTTTATCAACTACCATCTCTGGCTTATACGCACCATTGAATGGGTGGGTATTTGTGGCATACCAATGTACCTCAACATCTGTAATATCTTCATTTTCTTTAATGACTTTTATAACCTTCACAACCCAAAATGGATAGCCAAGTGGATCTCCATCTGCTAATACTGCTATCATGCAACCCTCCTTAACATCCTGCACAAAAACCCTATAAAGGTCTTCCATGGCTTCACTTTGTGCACGCGATCTTCTAGAACCAATATATATTTCTCTTTCCTCTTCCTATTGAGAATTAATAATGCCTTGAGATTGTTGTTGTTCAACTATGTGTCTTTCCTCGTGTTCATTTGGCATATTTTGAGGCCAAATAAATGGAGTCTCCAAAAGTGTATATTCATTTCTTGATATTGAGATGATATCACTTTGATCATTGAAAAAATACTCCCACCAAACTGAATCAACATCATCAAAGTAGTCATATGTATCTCTAATGCATTTTGTTTTAATTTCTTCTAAACATTCAGAATAATGTATCTCTCTCTTATGCCTTCGTGAATTATTGAGTTCAACAACTGATTGTAATAATATTATCTTTGATGAAAATATTGGATGATCTAGAATGAACTTCAAAACTGCTAAACCTGACGACGACCCCCATTCTGCAACAGTTGAATACTTCTTGCCCCATATAAGTGTTTTTCCATCAATTTTTTTGATACAAAATTGATGCTGGAAGCTAATGCCATTAAGTTGTTCGATGCATTTATCCTCACCATGCGATCCCAAAATAAACCTCCACATGTCAATAGTTACCTCCAACACATGAAAAACAGGCTCTGGAATATATGCTTTCTTAATACATTCAATTAATGATGGAAGGCTCCCAACATTCTTCCTCCTCAATGTTACTAGAAAACAACTAAACATATGATCAATATGGTCATGAGTGTTGCCAACAAGAATGAAACCAACCTTTACCTTTTTAAAAATTCCCAATTGAAGCAGCATGTTTAGATATAAAAAAGAACTTGATTTTTATTTTCACAGTTTGTATTGTCCAATTGCAGATACAAAACTTTAGGAAGAATACTAGACCAATGAGAAAGCACATCATGGATTATAGTTATGGTAAGACTTGCATCATTATGATATTTGGAGTTGTGAAGTAAACCTTGGAACATCTTCCCGTTAAAAACCATACAACCACCAAGTGAAACTAAATAAAATTTTCTCCCATAAATTTTTTGGTGTGCAGAAAAAATGTGGCAGAAGTGTTATTTTGGGTCCATACCATCAATATCAAAAACATATTTATTTGGATTATCATAACACTTATTTCTATGTTTATACTTTTTTGTCTTTCACTAGGTTGCTGATTGCGATGCTCTTTGAGTGAGTTGACAATGGAATCTGCACATAAAAAATAAATATATTTTAATAGTTGATAACTATCCAATTTTTAAAAATAATGTTATGAATGCATACCTCTTTCTGCCCCTTGAAATTTATCTCTTTTTGATTTAAGAGAAGCACATGTACTGCAAATCCCCATCATTGTCTTCTTAGGAATACAAACATTTCTAAATTCGTTCCTCCATATCCTTGTAAAATATGAATATGTAATAAAATTACCATCTCCTTCAGCACCTTCTACATATTCCTGTATAAGTTGTAGATTTCTTGTCTTGAGAAATTATCTGGAATATGTATTGTGTCTTTATTTGGCACACACTGTCCATGCTTTGAAAAGAAGTCTTTCATCCATGACATTGCAGTAATTGTTGATGGCCCAACCTCTCTTTTATAATGTACTTCTAAATAATATGTAGGGTCTTTTTCCAGTCTTTCTTGGATTCTTAACAAACGAAAATTACCAACTGAATGCAACATTTCGAAAGCATTTCTATAGATCAATACATTCCCAATATGATAATCATAACCTGCTAGTGTAGATTGCATGCGACCCACAAAAAATTAATTTTGCATGCTTTTTCATTGACAAATATTTTTTCCTTTGCTCCAAAGCAAACTTGAAATCCATATGTTTCAAGCAATCCTTTCGACAACATTCACTTGAAATCAGATCACCAACAAAACTTCTACTTGTGAGATATTCTGTCCTAAACCTTGTATAACTGGAATAATTTGGATTGATATGAAAAGGCCTACTCCTACTCCTAGATACAATTTTTGCTTGCAATGTCTCTCTCATTTCATTATTATTTGCAGAAGAATTTTCATCATCAGTAGGAGGAATATTATATTGACGAATATAGTTAAAAAATTCATCATCATCATTACTTGGAAAATATCCATTAACATCCTCACATGAAGGAAATTCTTTACTACCAACATTTGCGCTTTTCAAATCTTGACTCAAACTAAATTCTTCACTATCTTCATCCCTGCTTTTGAAAACCTCGCTTGGAGGACTCAATTCATCATCACCATGACTACCTTTGAAACACTCACTTAGAGAAAATGCATTATTGACATTTGTGCCTCTAAAATTATCATTTGCAAGAAACTCTTCATCCTCCCCTTCATCATTGGTGGTCGCATAATCCTTAGGATTATGACTAAGTGGAAAATATGACTCTCTATTCATAGTCAAATTATCATTTGCACGAAATTCTTCATCCTCCCCTTCATCAGTGGTTGTTTCATAATCCTTGGGATTAGGAACAAGTGGAAACTTTAAATTTCTATTTAATGGAAATTCTTCATCCTCCCCTGCATCAGTGGTGCTCTCATAATCCTTAGGATTAGGACTATGTGGAAACTTTGAATATCTATTTACTAGAAATTGTTCATCCTCTCCCTCCCCTTCATCAGTGGTGCTCTCGTAATCCTTAGGATTAGGAATATGTGGAAACATTGACTTTGCAAATTCTTCATCCCCCCCTTCATCAGTGGTGCTCTCATAATCCTTATGATTAGGAATATGTTGAAACGTTGACTCTGCAAATTCTTTATCCCCCCCCTTCATCAGTGTTGCTCTCATAATCCTTAGGATAAATTCTATGTGGAAACTTTGACTTTGCAAATTCTTCATGCCCCCCTTCATCAATGTTGCTTTCATAATCCTTAGGATTAGGACTATGGGAAAACTTTGAATTTGAAAATTCTTCATCCCCCCTTCATCAATGGTGCTCTCATAACCCTTAGGATTAGGAGGAAGTGAAAACTTTAACTCTGCAAATTCTTTATCCCCCCCTTCATCAATGGTGCTCTCATAATCCTTATGATTAGGAGGAAGTGGAAACTTTGACTCTGGAAATTCTTCATCCCCCCCTTCATCAGTGGTGCTCTCATAATCCTTAAGATTAGGACTATGTGGAAACTTCGACTTGGAAATTCTTCATCCCCCCTTCATCAGTGGTGCTCTCATAATCCTTAGGATTAAGAGGAAGTGGAAAAATTGACTCTTTATTCACAGGAAATTCTTTTTGCTGCCCTTCATCAATGTTACTCTCATCATCCTTAGGATTAAGACCAAGTGGAAAATTTGTCTCTATATTCATAGTGAAATAATTCCCATTACATTCATCAAAATGAATAGACTTGTTGCATGACGAAGATGTCGATGCTAAAGAAAGAAAAACTTCACTATCAGAAGAATCCATGACCTTCAACCAGAAGATATTGAATGATACAAATGCACTTTCTCACAATGACAATATATAACTTAGAGATTGAGAATTTCCTTCTAAAGTCCCCCCCAACCCCAATTTTATT
>APFE030756935.1:4481-19850 GCA_000404065.3 Pinus taeda
TGTTGGACCTGATTAACTTCCTCTAGAACATTATAAATAGAGGCATTGGGCCAGAGGAGGGGAGGTTGAAAGCTGAACATTCCAAAGGGTAGATGCTGCTGGAATTAGGACTTCCTTGTAGAAGCTTGTGAGGAGAGATTACCATCCTTTCTCGTTTCATTTGGAAGTGGGTGAGCTTATCAAAGTAAAGGAAAACTCTTGCTGGACCCTGGGAGGAACTTGCACAACACCAAGGCTCAGGTTGTAATGGTTTCTTTTGTTTCCTATTAATACAAATAAGTCCATTCTTCTCAACAATTTGTTATTAATGAGTTGTTTCATATACTCCTTGGTCTATATGTTGAATATGTTTTATTTTATGGGATATTCAGGTGCTATGTAATCGTTTGATTGTTAGTGAATGCAGGTTTCGAAGTGAAGGAGGAGCTCATCCGGATCGACGAGCCTGGACTACTACAACAGCGTTGGACTACAGGTAGGATCTAAAACACTTGATTTCTCGTGTGATAAATGCATGTTTAGAGAAGGATTGCTCTTAATTGTCTTGTTTGTCACTAGAAAGTCTTAGGCTTCTAGGGAGGTTGGTTTTGTCCGCAAAATTAACTCTTTCCGCATGACAACTGGTTTTTATTAGTCCTCCCTATTTTCTGATGTGAGAAAATTTGTAGTTTCTTGCCATAAATGCCAGATCTTTGAAGGCAAAAGGAAGTTGTTACCCTTACCCCTCAAACCTATTTCAACTGAAAGGCATTTTCAACAATGGGGTTTAGATTTCATTGGAGAAGTTCATCCTTCCTCTTCTATAAAACACAAATGAATCTTAACTGCCATAGATTACTTTACCAAATGGATAGAAGCTATCCCTTGTAGGCAAGTGAATGACTCAATCATCATGCAATTCTTAGAAACCAATATCCTGTCTAGATTTGGCTATCCAGAGAAGATTATTACAGACAATGTTGCTGCCTTTAAGTCCAAAAGAATGATCAATTTTTGCCACAAATACCACATTACCTTAGGTCAGTCCATAGCTTATTACCCTCGAGGTAATGGTCTAGCAGAATCATCCAATAAAAGCCTGATCAACATCATCAAAAAAGTCTTGGAGGAGAACAAAAATAATTGGCATAAAAAGTTAGTAAATGCATTGTGGGCAGACAGATTGACCTCCAAAAGGTCTATTGTAACCAGCCCATATGAATTGGTTTATGGGATGGAGGTTTTGTTCCCCTCATCCTTGGGAATCCCTGTGATCAAATTGTTGTAGGAGTTACAAGCAGAAACCAATGACATCCAAAGGAGAATCAATCAAACTATTCACTTGCAACAAACTAGAGAGGAAGTATATCAGAGAACTCAGGTTCTGCAAGACAAACTCAAGAAAATTTTTGACAAAAGAACAAAAGCTGAAGATTTCTTCACAGGAGACAAAGTGCTAAAGCGGGACTCTAGAAGGGAAGACAAAGGAAAACATGGCAAATTTGATTCCCTGTGGAAAGGCCCTTTTGTCATCTAGGTTGTACAAGGAAACAACACCTATTTTTTGAAGAGTTTGGATGGCACAGAAGCTCAGGAAGGCCCAATCAATGGGCGAATGCTCAAGCATTATTTTGACCCTCCTTGTTAAACAGAACAAGAGGGTAGTTTGTACATAAAAAGTGTTTACTTTAGTAGTTCATTTCAGCAATAGGATAGGAAACATGATGCAACAAATTTTGAGAAAGAAGAAAACGGCTATACCACCCTTGGTGTTTATTTTGTGTGTGCCATAAACAATCAAGAGAGAATTTGGGAGAAGTAGGGATGATGGAAAACAATTCTGATCAACCATCAAAGACAGAGTTGCACTTAGATTCAGATCATCTTATGTGAAATGCATTTATCCCACATAAGTTCAGTTGGTTAGCTTGCAGCAAAATGAAGCTTTAAAAAACACAGCAAGAAATGACAATGAGGCCATCTGACCTGCTATTCTTGGCTTTTCCAAGAGAAAATCCATCCCCAAGTGGAGCCAATGTTAGGTCCCTATACCAATAGGTGTCATTTCTCATGATTCACTGTGGAAATACCAAATATGATCATCCTTTTCATGCTGCAAAGGTTCCATATTATCAACAAATCAAAATTCAGGTAAAGAGAAAAGAAAGGAATCCCAAAAAAAGACCAGGAAAGTGACTTGTTAAAAAATGCAATCAGAGAAGTGCAATCACTGACTTTCCCACAGTTGATGAATAGCCAGACAGTTTAACCCTGGCTAGATCATGTTTAAGTTTCTTGTTTTAAAATGGAGAATAAGATTTTCTCAAACAGTTCAAGCTTGGCAGATCACTAGATTAGATAGAGAATTAAAGGGCCCAACTGCTCAATCTGAGCCTTGGTTGAAATAAGGATAGATTTAGATAGGAGGGCAGCCAAAATAAAAGAGGGAAAGCAGGGTTTGCTAGTTCAGATGCACCTAATCAAAGGAAGAAAAAATGTTAGGTGTTTTAGGTTGAGTAGGTAGATAACTATGAGGTTGCAGAAAGCAAAATCATGTTCAGTTTAACAAGTATCACAAGCATCATAGCAAGGTGGCTACAAGTTCAGCGGAGCATGACTCACTTCCCCTCTCATTTCCCCCACAAACTTCACTAACATCCCTTAGGGATATTGAGATCTGATCAATTGTCCTACTCCATTTCATTTTTGAGAATTACTAAGAAAAATGTTGTGTTTACTTGGTCAACACAAGCCACATTTCTTGTGTAAACATAATCATCTCATTCCCCTTCCATTTCCTAAAAAATCTAAGTTTTACCCTTTAAACTTAGCATTTCCCTATCATTTGTCATATTAACATCCTAACTTTAGTATATAACTCCTATATTAATGTTTCCCTACCCCTACTATGTATAAAAAGCAAAAAACCCAAAATATTATATATATCCTGCGCCCGCCTAATATGGCTATGGTTTAAAGATTCCTTGGGAACCGTTGGTCCACATGGGGCCAATGATAACCCACCACATGCCCCATTGGGATTTGTTAGACCTCTGGTCAAACAAATAACCATACCCGCCGTGCAATAAACCTGGTTAATTAACCTTTGGTTAATTAAATTACCATGTCCGCTCCGCATTTATCAAATAACCTAAAGTTTGAAACCCACCAAACTTTATAAAAAAAATTCAATTATCACGCATGTTGCTTTATTAAACCCCCGACAACTCACCTTCCCATCCACTGTCGAATCGTCTTCTCCAGATCCAACGGTCCTCATTGATATCAGAAGCACCCCGACATCAGGTCGTTAGCACCCGATGGTCGGTGGTTTTCCTGTCGTACCTAGGGACACTTGGCGCATTCCCATTACATCAGGCCAGCGCTGACAAAAACCGCCCCCGTACCAAAGGTGGTCCGATGGAAACCGGATACCACCCTTCGTCCTTCTGCCCGTATCACTATCCCATCAGCAAACACGTCATCACCCACACTGCCCCTCCAGCCGCCGTGTCCGCCATGTCATCCCCCTCATCAGCAACCATGTCAACAACCACGTCACCCTCCATACTCCACTACCAGAAAAAAGCTACATCATGCTGACGTCATCCCCAAAACGTGCCAAAAAGTCCAAATTTTTATAAAAACTCGGGAAAGCGATTGTTTTGTTTATTCCAAGTTCGTTGACTGCACAACCCTGCATGCAATTTACGACGAATTGGCCGCTACTACTGCACAGTCCATCACCTAGCGAAGTCAACTCCACAGTGTGTTACCTCCGCTCAGCCTGCAGTCTTCATCATACACCAAGCACCCATAAAACAGGTATTTACCCCATAGTCATCCACAAACCCTGTTTTTAAGAAATTTCTCTGGTAAAATTACCTGAAAAGCTAAATTTAAGTCAAAAGAGTTGTTTCCTGTAACCCCTGCACTTCAAAATCACTGTCTGACCATTTTTAGCCAAGAAAAGCCTGCAAATTCTGTCTACCTCCGCAAGTCACCCATAAAACTGCAATTCGAGCCCGTCTCCACCTGTGAAATTGTTTAAAAGCACTTGCAAGGGAGATTTCTTCCCCTGTTTCTTCTAGAATCCCAAACTAATGTTGTAATTCCATGTGTGAAACCAAATCCACTGCTCTGCGGCCTGTTACTCTAAAGAGCTTTGAACCCAAGATTAGGGTCACTTAACAAATTGAAAGGGAGGCTATTTTCACAGTCTTATCCAACCTCCCCAGTAGAGTCTGCATAATTCACCTTTTCCACCATGAATGCTACCCAGTGAGGTGACTACAAGATAAAATTTGGTCTGCAAGATCCTGACAAAAGTCTTAAAGCCAGAGTTCTCTTTTCCGCTATTCCATAAACCTATATTCCAGTCAAAACACAATCAATTAAAGTATGGAGGCTCCAGTGGCTCTCAACATTGAACCCTTGAATGCACCACATAAGGATTTGGAGTGGTTACCTCTGGCAGACAGGGACTTCCATATTAAGGACATGATGGGTCTCAAGTCTCACCTGCAAACTTTTTGTCAATTCAGAAATAGCCACAGAAATAACACTGATGTCTTGAGAATCTGAGAATCTAACATGCCTATCTACTACCTCCCTTCAGTCAATGTGCTGCCTGATTTCATTCATCTATGCTGTGCAAACTATGATCCCACACAAAGAGCAATCCTCACTCCAGATGGATCTGTACTATTCTATATTACTCCTCAGTCCATAAATCATATGTTGAACTTTGAGCCACCTCAACCTCTAGTTCCTGTCACCATGAAACTCTTGCTTGATCAAGGTGCAAAACTACATAGCTCAGAAATAACAAGAGTAGGTCAGTTGTTTATGCAACCACAGTGCCATCCTGATCATCCTCCACCCTATCATCAAGTCTCATTCAATGAAAAAGGCAAGCTCCTAATAGACATGATATCCTACATTCTAGGATGCAAAACCAGTGAGTTTGTTGATGAAACTGTGTTTTTGCTAATGTCCATGTTCACTCGAGGACAACCCCCTGCTGTCATGTATGACTATACGACCTTCATAGCAAACAAAATCCATGAGCAATTCATGATGTTGGAGAGAGAAAGAATGTTTAAATATACCTCCTACATATACCATCTTCTGTTGTACTATCATCCTGATAGTTTCCAAGTTCCTCTTAAGAAACTAGACTCCAAAGGAGAGAGGAGATTTGTCGTCTTCTGGACCTCAGTGTTCCATGAAGTTCACTACTCACTTTACACATATTGCGAATTCATTGATATGTTCATTTACCCAGCCACTTTCCTGTTGATGATGACTCCTCCTGGCATGCTCACTGCTGAAATGCAGAGAATTCTACATCTTTCAAGGGGCTACAGCATTGGTGATTGGTATTTCTACCAAAACCATACAGTGATCAGGATTTATGGTTGTGAATTTCCCCCCTACAAACTGCCAAAATATGTCCCCATGAGACTTTTTGCCTTGGAATATTTCAGGCAATTTAGTAGTGCAGATTTGACTCATTTCCATGGCAAAAACAAAAAGGCATAGCTCAAGATCAGACACCAATTGGGCCCTTTTGTTTTCAATAAGAGGGAAGAAGCCTTGAATTATGCAGACTAGATGCTAAGGGATGAACTCATGTTGAAACAAAGCTTCATTTAGGCACCATATGACCTTGAACATTTCATAAGCTATAGAAGAGTCAAAAACAACCTTTCAGGATATGTGCACCAGCCAATCCCTTAGATTGAACAATATGCTAATCGATAGGAATGGGTAGAGGGCACACTAATTGAAGATCTTACTGAAGAAGAAAGATTAGAAAAATAAATGAGAGATTATGAGAAGAGAATTGACCTGGATTATTTTGCACAGGTCACTTTCACACAACCTCAACATATTGGAGCAAGCACAACAGCTACTACATCTTCACAACAGTCGGCTCAAGAAGCCACTCCACCTGCATGGAAAGGTAAAGAAATACAACATTCAGGGCAGGAAAATACAATGGCAGAATAGCCATCTAGAAACCAAGAAAAAGGTCAAGAACAAGCCCCCTCAACGCAAGTAAAGGCAACTGATATCCCTATACTGCAAACCCCTCATAATGAGGAAAGAGCCAAGAAGAGGGACAGACTAGAAGAGACACCTACAGGGGCATCCACATATCAGCAAGGTGAGAAGAGACAAAGGCTAAACCCCTATTCTGAAGAAGAATTTACAGAAGAAACAACAGGTAACATTAGGGGCGAGGGAACTTCTGAACAACAGATCCCTCCATTTTTGGAAACATCGACCAACTCCTTTTAGCAGGAGCAAGAGAGATATCCTGGTGTGGAGGTTACATCCACCAAGCAACAGAGCAAGCAGGGCTCTGATATCAAGAGAGCATTCACAGAAATTAAAGCTAGAAATGAGCCAGTGAGGTTTCAGCTTTATAACCAATTGTTAAGAATGGATCCTACCAATCAACAAAGGCTGATGGTAGCCTATGATATGCAGGCAGGGAAGATGAACCTTAGTCACTTCAGGCCCACTATTCAGCAGCCACAGTCAGCTGTAGATTATATTAGGACCAATCTGGAAGTTCTTGCTAAAGACATCCACCGAATAGACCAGATTGAGTTGCACAAACAGGCTGGAGAAATGGTATACTCCACCTTGGCTGACAAAGCTCTAATGGCTCATAGACTGCAAAATTCATTATATAACACTTCTACCCAATTAGAGCTGGAAAAGGCCTCCTCTTTGGCCAAGGATAATGGAATAAAATCCTTGGAAGAAATTATCATAGAGTTGGGACATGATCCCAAGGACCCCAAAGGCGCACAAGCCTTAATAAGAAAGAAGGAGGAAGACATAGCAGCCCTGAGAAGACAATTGAAGCTGCCAGCTACAATATACCCTCAAACCAAAAAGGTGACGCAGCAAAAGGAAGAAGAGGATGTGGTTAACTTACTAATGAGGATGAACCAAAGATTGCTAGATACAGAAAAACCCTTGGAAGAATCTCTACAAGGAAAACAGCAGGATTTGGCCTCTCGGTCAGCGCAAACAGCTCCAATTCTCACAGCTCCTCCTCCAGCGGTCACTATAAGAGCACCTCCCCTTGACCTAGCATCAACAACAGGTACCTCAACTTCAGCAGTAACTGCAGCAAGTGCACTACAGGAGGTCAGCCTGTGCATGGAGGAGATGATGAAAGAGATAAAAAATTTGGAGATCCAGATGGCAGAACTGAAAGAAGCCAAGGAAAAACTAGCCAAAATTGAGGTTAGTTATGACAAGTCAAAAATGACTGTAGCTAAGAAAACCAGGGAAGTAAAGGCCCTAGAGAATAAGATAAAAGCCTTGGAGAAGGGCCTCACTCTCCATAGAACTCTGACAGAAATCAAGACCATTTTGTGAGATAAGATTGGCCAAGCTATTGCTGATCAATGGACAGCAATACAAACTATCTTTGATCAGATAGAGTTGATAGGAGTGGCTCAATATGAAACTCAAAAGGTCAGGGTATTATTGGCCAATAAGCCTGAGCAAGCCAATCAAATGATTCATTTTTTGAACACTCATACCAGTGAACAATTAGCATCTCTAGATATTCATAACAGGACAGATACTATTTTAAGAGTCAAGAAGGTGCTAACTATGAGAAACTTTGTTCAGACAGTAGAAAGAAAATGCCAGGAATTGCAAATAGATATAGAAGCCTTCAGACATAAATTTGAATTGTTACAATGCAAAGGTTTACCTAGACTGGTCACTAGCAGTGGGAAGCTATTAATGCAAGAAAAATATGCTCATAGGTTAAATACCTATGTGCAAAATCAAATTGCAGCATCATCAAGCAACTCAGAAGAGACAGTGCCTCCCTCTGGACAAATTTTGTATGATAAACTGGAAAGTTTGTTTTTTATTGAGCATGAAGTGGCACATCTTTTTTATTTCCAACCAAATTATTACATGTACACTGAAGCTGATGAGCACTAATTAAATTAAGAAAGCATCAATTACCAACAGATCAATGGTGGCAGAGCATGCTGGAGGTTTTACCAAGATAGTTGAGTTCTCCTTTTTCTAAATTGTTTGCATTACAGTTAAAAGGTAATATCAGGGAAAATCAAATCAACTGAGGAGAAGATTCGTGCCAAAAGATGGAACAAAATCAAGCACAGGTGGAAAATGATAGCACATCAGAAACATACATCAGGTGGCATGGCCATCAACCGACTATCAGAGCCAAAAATTCAGCAACAAGAAAGACACCTAAAGCAGCCAGTACAACATAGTTATTTCCTCATTTATTGCTGCATGGTCTTTTCTACATCAGTTATTGCCCCTGCCAGAGTAGATGGATAAATTTATGTCTAGATATTTCACTACATGATATTTTGTAAACTTATTATAAATACTTTCAAAAGAGATGTATTACTGTTGGTTGATGAATATCATTCTAGACCTGCTCTGGAAATTTTGAGAACTCTTCTGAAATAAAATTGCTGGATGCTGTGTTGGTGAATTTGTTGGTTGTGAAATCAATGAGTGAAGGATGAGTTGCAGAATTCTTGTGTTGATGCATGGATCAATAAGTCTCCTTTACTCTTGAGTTACTGTATTTTTTTTTTATTTATCATATGAATACCATGTTCTAAATTACAGGAAAAAAGGATAACCTTGAATTTACTTTGTTGTACTCTATGTTCAATTCCTGTAGTTTTCTATGTTTTCCACAACACTAGCATAGGTAAGAATTTTTAATTGCTCTTGTCTCCCTGGTTCTTACACACTAAATATCATCAAGGAATTCTTAATTGCTCCCTGATAATGTTTACACAATTTCCCTCTGTTAATATAATGAAAGATTCTTGATTGCCTTTCATTTCTTGACTTCATTTCATACTATTTCAGTTTCAAATGTTGTTCTGTGTCCAACTGTCTTGCTCTGCAATTTCTCCTATTGCCAAAGAAACCATATCCAGAAGTTTATTTCCATTAGAGTCCATCAACCCAATGGTCTGAACTTCTCTCAACTTACTGCCTTGTTCTACTGAATGTCATCTTCCAAACACCAAACAAAACTTGTGCTTCATAACTAGCCTAACATACAATAAAACAAATCTAAATCACAAAGAGAGAGCCCTCTCTGGTTGCAGATTGGCTAGGATCTACAGCTAAAAGATTGGTTAGTGGTTACCTCGGTCGTATTCCCTTCTGGAGCTAGGGAACAACCTGAGTGTTAACACGACCTTGTTGTGATATCACCACTGTGATCGTAAAGTCCGTACGATCAACTGGGTGTTCCTTTCGAATTATCCCCTTGTACATCTTCGGTCATTCGTCATCGTTTGTTCCTAGCTATGGAACCCGAAGGCGATGCTCCAGTTACCTCTCCAGATGAATCAGAAGTCTCTACTCCACATGTTGTCGAAGAGGAAGAACATCAATTTCCTCTTGAAGTTTTCCCCTATACAGGTAGAATTCAAATCAGCGTGTATCGGGATTTACCACCTAATTATGTGACTTTGTCACAATTGGTCTCAGGTACACCTAGTGCATCATCACTTTACCATAACCCTATTTGGGCATCTGGCGCCAAGCCTACTATAGGTCTGTTCATTGCGAACCCGACCTCCTAATAGGCCGTTACCTCAGTCGTGGTGCAATCCACTGTTCCGAACCCTCTTGCCTCTGTTATCTCAAAAACAGGCCCTCGAAGGCTACAGACCAGGAAGACTTCAAGTAATTGTTTCAAACCTACTTTAGGTTGAGGCTTAGCCTCCCCAACCAGAGAGGGCTCTCTCAAAGGGTTGATGTTTTTTATTATAGTTAAGATGGCTAACTCTTGTGAAACAAATGTAAAAATATGAATGGTGGAAACACATTTAGCAACTATCCATTGGGCTTATGGAGTCAACATCATTTCAGTATGACAATGGTATTAACCTTACATAGAAGTCAGGGCATTCAACATTCAACACATTTAGAACATACCAAAAACATATGGGAATACATAATCTATGAATGCATACAGGAAATTAGAGCACTATAAGTGAATTCTAAGTGATTACACATTCATACCACTGCAAATATTAGGAAAATTGATCCGGATTTAAATAGGAATGCAATAGATTACAGAGATAACCATAAATACAGAGATGCGATAACCATAAATAAAGAGATGCAGTGGAAATAACACTTCATTTCATTAATGGAAAATATCGAAATATGATTACAACCAGAATTGGAAATAAACCAGCTAGGACGATGGTAGCTTATCTCTGAGAAGAGATGTGCGGCTACATGTCTCTGAACTGTTCCGAACTTTTTTTTTGTTACAATGAGGCTCGACGGCCTATTTATTATTGAGAAACAATGGAAAACCCTTCACATTCCAAAACCGACCCTTAGAAGATGAAACGCCAAATTGTGGGCCCCGTTTTGGGTAAATTGGTACATCAATTTCCCGGGGTCGTAACTTTGCATACGATCTCCGTTTGACGCGTACAATAACTCATTAGAAAGATCTATTCGAGAACTATCATTGTTGGAACGGCAACACCAGTCCATGTTCCATGGACCCTGTTGCCCCCGGATTCCCAAAAAACGTCGTTTAGGGCCTCAAAACGGCTCCGGAAGTTCAGGACCCGAAAAACTGCTAAAAATAGTAAGTTGTGCTACAATTAAGGAAACTGAAAATGCTGAAAGAGACAATGATGGGGGTCCAGATGGACTTGGCAGGTGGCCACCAATATCCACCTGGATCAATCAAATAGTGAATTGGTGCGCACAACACTCAACGGGTTCACCAAGGAGTGGCATACATTTGTCCAAGTAATTCATGGGTAAGACACACTTCCTAGTTGGGAACGCTTATGGAGTGACTTCACTCAGGAGGAGCTGAGGCTCAGCCTCATAGATAGTTCCATCAACAATAGTGGCAAGGGATCGAAGGTTGAAAAGGAAGAAGAAAATGATGCTCTTGCAGGTAAAGGAAAAGCAAAGAAGGGTCCCAGTCAGGGACAAGATTCAAAGGGAGAAAAGAAGAAGAAAGACATGTCGAAAGTCAAGTGTTTCAAATGTGGTGACTTTGGTCACTACGTCACCCAGTGTCCGAAGAGGAAGAAGGACAAGAAGGGGAAGTAGATAGCAACTTCGACAAAGATTGATGAATTGTCCACCAGATTGGAGGATGATTTCGCTATATTTGCAACATTATCCTCAGATGGAGGAGGAGTATGATACTCTAGTATGTGAGATCGGGCAGGGTCAGTGGGAAGAGTAGCAGGAGGTCTAAATCTATCCATGGAAAGCTTGATCATAGATCAGTTCCATTTGCGGTGTATTCTTCACATGGATCAATACCTTTGCTATGGGAGCCCATGTATTTTTCAGTAGCAGGTGGATCGAAGTGTCAGGAAAGGCGCAATCAGATACTTGAGAGACAGTGCAGAGCTAGTTGCAGTCAGATGTTTGAGAGATAGTTGCAGAGCCAATTAGGCACAATCTGGTGCTCAGAAGACAGTACAGTTCTAGTTGTAGTCAGAGACTCAAGAGACAATTGTAGAGCTAGCTGCAGGGGCACAGTAAACTAGCAAGAATTTGAGATTCAAAAGGAGTCTAGCTTTAGAGGAGCAACCCTATGGGAGTTGGACCTTCAGGTTTTGAGAGATTAGTACACACAGTGGCAATGCAGAGGCATTAGTAGTGTGAAATTAGAGTATGCGCAGTAGCATGGTGGACAGTGTTTGCCAGAGTATTTTTTTCTTCATAGTGATTTTCAATGACAAGGATTCATATCAGCTTGAGGATGTGAAGAAAGGAGGTATCACAGATGTCAAACACCAGCAACGTGGATCGATTCAGCTACAACATGTTCCCACAGAGCAACAGGTCGTGGATATACTCATGAAATCTCTAGGGAGAGCTAAGTTCGTCTACTTTAGAGAACAAATGGGTATAATGGAGAACGCCTTCCTTTCTAAGATGGAGTCTTAGTTTATGGTAGCAGCGGACATGTGTTCTAGTCTCTATGATGTCTAAGAGGCTAAGGAACACGTGATCTATAAAACTCAGAAAAGGTTTCACGGGATAAGACTCAGAAACACCTTAATTAAATTAATTAGCCAATAATTTAATTAAGGTAATTCGATTTTGCTTTAGAGACTTCTATTAATGGATTCAAAGTGATCTAATCCATTGATCAGGATTACATCTTTGTCGTTGGTTGCCTAACAAAAGATTATAAGAGCAAGTCGAGGGCTTGGAGAAGAGGCATTAGAGAAGATCGAGTGAGTTTGAGCAGTTCAACTTACCTAGTTTGCAGCATTCAGCAAGGGCGCAATTGAAGCTAGGGAAAGCATCAGGGAGAGGGATGTTAAAATTGGAAACTAGGCCCAAACTCCATGTGGGTCATCTTACTTATGGCAGCTAATATTTTTATTGGATCTCTCTCATCGAGTGGTGTAGGATTGATCCAAAGATCATCCGATTCCGATAAGTATTCATGGAGTTATGAATTTATTTTCGTTATAAGACAATTCGTCAAGGTCGGCCAACAACCAAATAAACCCCACTTGTGCACAACGTTTTAGTATAAATAGAGGTGGCCTTCAAGTCATTTCAACACACTTGGGATCTCTTCCTCTCTCTACTTGTCTTTGGGTTTTAGTACGAGGAGAGATTCTAAGAAATAACGTTGCCCTAATCCAAAGGGCAGAAAAGCCGGAACTGCCGGAAAAGCCGGAAAAGCCGAAACTGCCGGAAAAGCCAGAAAAGCCGGAACTACTGGAAAGGCCGGAACTGCCAGAAAAGTCGGAACGCCGGAAAAGTCAGAACTATCGGAAAAGTCGGAATTGCCGGAAATGCCGGAAATGCAGGAAAAGCCAGAACTGCCAGAAAAGCCAGAAAAGCCGGAACTGCCGGAAAAGCCGGAAATGTCGAAAAAGCCGGAATTGCCATAAAAGCCAGAAAAGCCGGAACTGCTGGAAAAGTCGGAACTGTTGGAAAAGCCAGAATTGCCGGAAAAGACGGAACTGCCGGAAAAGCCGGAACTACTAGAAAAGCCGAAAATGCCAGAAAAGCCGGAACTGTCGGAAACGCTGAAAAAGCCGGAAAAGCCGAAAATGCCAGAACTGTCGGAAAAGCCAGAATTGTCGGGACCGCTGGGACTGCTGGGAACAACTGGAACTGTCGGAACTGTCGGGAACAGCCGGGAACTGTCAAAACAGCCGGAGCATCTGTCTCTGAAGGAGAGCAACATGCAAGGGACAACTAACTAACATTGGGATGGTTGTATGGTACTTAGCAGCAAATACACCAAGCATGCAATGTTACAGCTAGCATGCAAGGGACAACTAGCATGCAACAACAAGCATGCTAAGGACAACAAGCATGCTAGGGACAACAAGCAAGCAAGGTGCAACCAACACATAGGTCAGGATAGCAACATGGTGCAGCAATGGCACATAATGTAGTACAGTGATGGGTACTGTTAGCTCTGCTATACAAAGATCATCTCTTAAGGTCAGAGACGGGCTCAGTCTGCTTGATTGTGCGTAGAAAGATTCCTGGCTGGTCATCTCTCCATCCCTTACCCTCTTGCCACTTCTGTTTTCTTAACTGCTCGGCATAAGCCCCTTTTCTTTAAGCCCCGGGCACTTAAACTCCATAACGTGATCTTATCCATATAACCGCGCGCTCCACATAGCCTTTCCCTGTCGCATCAATCAAAAAAGCATGTGCGTTAATCTCCGTCGTTCTATCGTCTGTCGCCGCAATCCAACGTCATTCGCTATCCCCACGACCGAGACTTACCCGCGTGTTAACCCGCGGGGAAAGTGGTTATCGGCCTGTCCCATCCGACACGCGTCATGCGATAAGCGTGATCGTGGGGCCGCGTACGAATACCGCTGTAGCTCCAAAGGCGGTGCGATAAATATCGCTCGCTGCCCAAAACCACTGTTCTTGCTCGTTATCTCCCGCGCAGCTTCCGCCCCCGATCACCGTTGGATCTACTGCCCGAGATCCAACGGCTCGTGTTTGTCCTGCTCACGTACCTCCCTCTTTCTCCCGCCATGAGATCTCCACCGTTAATCTGCGCGATCCGACGGCCAACTTTGTTCCTCCATTCTGTTCGTCCGCATGCCATGAAGTCTAAGTTCCTTAACTGCTTTGTGCATCTGAAGGATAAGCCTGATCAGTCCCCGGTACCGTTTATAGCAGAATTTCAACTACCTCATTCAAGAGCAGTATGGCCGAAGGACGAGAAGGACGACGCCAAAGAAGAAATTCACATCCAGCAGTTAAGAAATTTCGTCCTTTAGGATATTCCACCTGCTCGAGGAGTACAATAGAGTACCAAAGAATGTCAAATTCATTCATTGAAGCAGCAGATCGTAGCAGAGGCCCATTTTAGATAGTTAATGTGGTATGTGGTCCATTATGACCGCTCCACGCATAGATTAGCAGATTATTTTTGTAATCAAACTCTATATATACCCAAAAACACAATGTGATGAGGGTTGATGGTTTTGGTTATGATGTAAGGTTCAACTTCTGGAGATTGTAACTACTTTGATACTTGCAGCGTCTGGTCTTCATTTTCAGCGAATACAAGCTTCTTTTGCTATTAATTGCTCACTTTCCACTTCTTCTCTGTTCTAGGCTGTGCTTGTTATGCATTTATTCATGTGCTCTTGATATTTAGCATTAGAGGGGCTGTCATCTCACCTCTGTGTTAGAATCTTGTAGGTATTATTGAATGTGTTATGCAGGTTTCTTTTTACCTAGTGCCAGAGAACTGTCATCCTGTCTGTGCATTAGGAAATAGATTTGCAGACCTCTTTACTAGTTGCAGCCGGCCATCACAGGGTCCTGTGCATCTACTGGTGTGGTCAGTATTCTCCATATTCACCTAATCCTTA
This sequence comes from Pinus taeda, assembly GCA_000404065.3. NCBI lineage: Eukaryota > Viridiplantae > Streptophyta > Pinopsida > Pinales > Pinaceae > Pinus > Pinus taeda. The sequence continues at coordinate 19,379 of APFE030756935.1, forward strand.
AATTGTGAGTGATTGGTGGTCTAAAGCCTTGTAGTCTGGGGGTGTTCACCCATGTCTGGAGTTAAGCATAGTAGAAGTGGTTATCTGGCTTGAACAAGCATCATTCCTTCCATTCATCCATTTCCAACATTTTGTTGAGTTTGTAATGTTCCCGAGCATCTCTGAGATACAACCTAGGAGAGTTTCTTGGGGTGATAACAGGTAAAGTCATGATTAATTAAGCGTGATGAGATGCAGCATAGTGATGATGGGTGCAGCATAGCAGTGCGGTGAGGTGCAACAAGATGACGAAATGCAGCACAACGATAGGTGAAGGAGTCACCTTGGAGAATTAGTTGAAGCAACATGTCTTCAATTGATCTCATGTATCATCTTCTTAGAGATGATCTATGTTGTTATCTAGATAAGTCAAAGTGTTGACTTCTGTTGTAAATGTACTATCTCTCTCTCTCTCTGCTGAACTATTGAAGAA
>APFE030756935.1:24245-49787 GCA_000404065.3 Pinus taeda
ACATATAAGAAGAATTGATCAAGGGTTTCCCCACATTGGGGTTTGTCCCTGGCTAGCACCACATCTTGTGTCCTCTTGTCTTGGCTTTTTTTCTGCGATTTATGTTTATGTTCTATCTGCATTTTACTTTAATGCTGATGTGATTGTTAATCTGGAAAAGATATGAAGCTAACTGTGAAAATTGAAATAAATTGCTCTAAGCATAGAACATACCTAAAATTAACAAGGGAGCAATAGCTATTTGGGAGCACAGATTCCGGAGGAATATTTCCTCAGTATTTCCAATGTCCAGAGACAGGAAAGAGGGAGGTTGAATTGATTATAGAGGGAGACAAGGGTGTCTTCCAGATATCTTTCCCATAGATTTCCGGAGGTTTGTCAGTTTGCAACTAGTTGTAATATTTCTCTCAAATTGATGCATGATAATAAAATCCTCATCTGTTGCATTGGTTTTCCCTTCAAGGTTTTTCTAGGGACAATTGTCCAAAAATAACGGTGTTATATTTTAGTGTGTGTGCATCTGTTTCTTCGTTTCGTATTTTATATTTCTGCAACGTTTTTATTGTGAAGAATGCATCAATGATTTAATCGTTATTTGCCGAATAATAATTCAGAAGACAAATAAGTTGTTAATAGTTAGAAGATTAAATTATAGTAGTTGCATTCGAGGAATTTTCACACTAGGGGGAAAGAAAGGTCCAAGGTACATCCTTCAATGGATAGGGGTGATGTGAATGATAATGAGGTGGATAGGGACACAGGGGTCAAGGCCAAATGCCATGGGTTCAAGGGTGGTAATAATGAGGGATGTCCACATATTTGGGTGTATAGATGTTGGAGGGAGCAATTATGGATACATGAGTTACCTTGACCTTTGCTTTTCCACCCTTCTTCATTTGCCTTTTGCCTTTTCTTGATTTTTCTTTGCATTATTGCTCGGGGTTCCAAGAGATGAGAACATGCTATGTATGATATAAGCAATTATTACCCTCTAAAGGTGGGGCAATTCATTGCCCACCAGGGGTTGGAACGTGCATTGGTTCCTTAATGATGTGGGGGCACTCATGGCGTCCTAGAAACTAGGGTGATGGCCATAATGGAGAGGTAGACCTAATGTTTGGCTTTTGCACACGTGCTAATATAATGTCTCGACCATCTTTTACATTTTATAATATTATTTTCTTTTGTTTCTTGCTTGTGGTCATGATATGATTTTAACGTTCTTTTAAATGCATCAACCTTCAGGGAAACATTTCTAGGTCCGACCTAGACACGTGGACAAGGGGAGGGAGTGTACTAGTGCCTTATGGACCTAGTGGTCATGTGGACCCAGAGAGGGAAGATGATGAAATAGGGCTTGTAATGTGCGGAGGGGGGTGAAAAATGTGAAATGGGAAAACGGGACCGCGCTACCAAAATCAGGGTTTTCCTAGTGCCCTTCCTAAAGTTATAAGCCAATAGGGGAGATCCCATGGGACTAGGATTGAGGATTAACCCCCCTTTAAGGTGAGGGAACAAAACTACAATCAAAATCTGTCCTTCTTCCAAGTCACTCAATAATCCATGCCCAAAGTGCCCGAGGAAAAACAAGCATAAGCACGCAATTGCACAATGAAAAACATACCTCTAGGATTGGATGGCCCACCTTCAAACATATGCTCTCGATATATGGGTGAAGGGACATATGACTGGCTCAGGGAGTGGAAATCAAATGGCACAATATATTGGCTACAATGGTGGCTGTCAGGGGTTGTTGGCTATCGGTTGAAGACAAATCTAGGAGAAAAATTCTCCTATGGGGTCACCCACTTTTGGTGGGTAACACCTCCTAGGGCCAAGTTTTGGGCCCTACCCAGGTATGTGGATGTATGGGTGTCAAATCCTAAAGAACCAATGGTCAGATGAACCCGAAGAATGGAGGTGAAATAAGGGTTTGTAATGTACGATGGAAAATGGTAAGTATGGCAGAGAGATAGATGGAACTATACTATCTCAATCAGGGCTTCCCAAGTGGTGTCCCCTCCTATACGCATTGGACCATTAGGGGAGGCCCCACTAGACGAGGATCGAAGATTAACCCCCCATTTAAGGTGAGAGAACAAGATCACGATCAAAACCCATCCTTCTTCCAGGTCACCCCATAATCCATATCAAATGCCCAAATACAAACAAGCCTAAGCACCCAATTACAAAATGATTAAAGTACCTTTTGAGTGGAATCCTACCTTTGTCAATATGCTCTTTCTAGATGGGTGAGAAGCATATGGCCGATGCTAGTGGCGGAGAAATATGGCATATCATCAGCTAGTGGTGGCTATCAGGGGGTTGTTGGCTGCATGGCTGACTGACTAGCTGTCATGGATAGGAGAAAAGTTTTCTCCTATAGGGTTACCCATTTTTGTGGGTAACAGGTATGACCAAACACAAAGTCTAGGACACCTAATACATAGCCTCATTGTAATGTTCCCAATTTTGTGAATGCAAAATCACTAAGGAGTTTTACCAATTTTTGGAAATATTAAATAAAAAGGGGAAATTATTATTTTAATGTAGAATGGTAGCAAAATAGTATTTTATTGGAGAAGGGAGGCAAATTATTATTTTAATGGAGAATGGCGACAAAGCAATATTTTATTGGAGAATGGAGGCAATTTATTATTTTATTGGAATGGCGGCGAATTATTATGTTATTTAAAATGGCGGCAAAAAGTCTCCTAGTGGAAAATGGCCCCCCACCAATAAAATAATAGGAAAAAGGAGAATCTAGAAGCTAGAGGGAGGCTCCATGAAGAAATATAAAAAGAGGAGGAACTCAATTGCAAATCATTTTATATCTATCTCATTGAGAACTGAAAGCAGCTCAAGAGAGTTCAAGAGTTTCAAACGAAACTCAAGCTAATTTCAGTGGACTTCGAGTGCCACCCTAGTTAGCTCTTGGGGGAAGATTATCTCAGATCTTCCATTGGTGTTTTATTGGTTTGGTTGTTTTTCCTGAAGATCTAATCATCATTGTTGCAGGCTGCTCCGGCATTGTGGATGTAATTTGATTGCGGGACTATAGAAGCTACAAGAAGGTTGAGCTCATCACCATCAAGTAGGCCAAATACTAAGGGTTCAAATGATTAATTTCTGAGCAAGAATCAAGGCTGGATCGCATCCAATTCATCACAGATTAGCTGGGCCAAATAGATTTGGCTAAGGCCATGTTGTCTGCCATCCTAGAAAGAAGCCGAATCACTCAAATCTAAGGTGAAGGTCCTGCTAGCCATTTCCAGATTTAACTTAACACAGAAATCAGAAGTACCAAGGAAAGTGTTTGCATTTCTCCTCTGACAGTGCCGCAGACCGAATTCATTGAGGTTATTGAAAGGACGAACTCATCTTGTATCAGCATTAGGAGAGTCAAATCTGATTGCTACTTACTGGAGGATCGAAGTATTAAGTAGGAGTTGTATTTCTGATCTAAATATGCTCAGTCTTCTAGATGACCAAGACAAGTTCCTATCCCAGAACTAGTGCCAAGTCCGATTTTAATTAAGGAGCCAATTCTCTGAAGTGAGAGGTCGAATAGTATTTTGTAGCAGTGATCATAGCTTCCATGTTAATAAGGGAGACTGAGTTCTGAATTGAAGGAGGCAGCTAATTCTATGTGCATTTATAGTTTTCAGATCTGAAAAAATTCAGTGGAACGAATTGCAATTTCCAGATTTGTGTGGAGCAGGGTATATAATTAAGAGAAGGCGGGGTCTATTGTTATTTCAGTCCAGGCAAAGTTAATTAAATGAAGGGCTGTAACAGCTTGTCTTAAGAGACCAAATTGTCCCCGTGTAACCGAAGAGGCTCATCAAATCATCTACTCGGATTTTCCTATCAGTTGGAGTGCTTTGCAGGTGTTCTTTCTCCAATGGCATTTTAAATTTGGGAAATTGGCTCTTAAATAAAGATCAGATTTTGCCTCAAATATTCTCCTTAAGTTGTTCACAAATAGGTTGTTCAAAGCACTGTGCTGACCAATTAAAATGAATTTCCAGAATTAGGCATGCTAACTGGTTGTGAAAATGTGTCAAAGAGGATTTCAAGTATATTTGGAAACATTTGCTTGAAGAAGCTGTAATTGTGCACTAAGTTACTTGAAGGTTTGCTTGGTTGAAATGTTATTGCTGTAGCTTAGTACATGTTTTGATATTTACTATTAATTTTCCTAGTGGGAATATTACACTCACATGGTCATTACAAGGCTTTAACATGTGACCTTAAGCTTACAACAGTGAAAAATGCTACCAAAATATATGTACCCCTACTGACATAAGGGGTAACAGGAACCAACATGAATAACAGTATAAATGAAAGGGAGTCAGCAAATTGGTACAAATTTGAAACATGGCAGCCAAAGTCACTGGCACTATGATCCATTTATCTACCTTTCTTTCAATTCTTTAGATTAGTCTATCCCACAACTCCTTGGGAGAGCCTTAGAAGACAAGGGAGATTCTAAGAACTTAAAGGTTTATTGAGGTTGAATCAAATCCCATCCTTGAGATTAGAGCCAATCAGTGATATCATTATGATTGTGTAAAACATTGAGATGTTTCCTTTTCAATCTTGGAAGCTAAAAATTCAAAAAAAATTGCAAGCAGTCCAACCTATTATCCTTTGAGGATTTATCTTCCAAGCTGGACAAGAAAGAATCATTAAGAAAGTAGTTATTAACCATCTTCCCCATTGTCAAAGTCTAGCAATGGAATGCATTAATAAGCTCCTACACCTTACTGTTCTAGATAGATAGCCCAGGGCTTCAGCAACAATTATATACAATGCAAAGACTATAGGAGCAGAGATTCTCCCTTTCAAAGGTATGACATTCAAATCTTAGAGGCATTCCCTTAAATTAATAGAAGCCTTTGCTTCTTACATGGAAAAGAAAAAAGAAAACTCTGTTGGAAATCTATAAAATATCTCCCACACAATGAATCCCTTCCTTTTACAACACAAGGAATAGAAGTGGCATCCATGTCCAACATAAATTAAAAGGTTAGATTTTGATTTCACATATTGAACTGTATATACACAACTCTCTACATGTGATTTTGGCAGTTCATGTTGTTCTTCTGAATGCGCTATAGTGTGTAAAAAAAAGGTTTGTTTCCACCAGCCTTACCCTATAGGAAGTTACATTCAAAAAATAGGTTTGTTCTAGTATAAAATACTAAAATAGTCCATTTCCGATTGTTTGCATGTACTCATATGATTGTGTTTGTAAGACAATTTTATCCCCAACTCCTCTATACTCCAAGAGACCAATCTAATTCTTTTCCTTAAACCATTGAATGTGTAACATGATTAATATAAATATTCCAAAGTTATGAGAGTGGTCCAGGGCAGGCCATAATCCTAGAATCTAGAACAAGAATAAACAGCAGTGGCTTACAAAAGTAGCAGCCCACTAAATTCTCCAATGTACGAAGGAATTTCACCAGAAATCATGTTGTTTCTTAGCACTCTGCACAGGATGTGAAATGTTATAAATCTTGTCGTTCAGAAGACAAGCAGCAAAGTCAAATGGCTTGCATTAAGTTAAAGTTTATAATTACAAGAGGTTATTTCACTTACAGATGAGTCAATTTTGTCAAGTTTTGTAAGAATGACAATGATGAGACACCTGACGTTATGTCACTCACTCTCCTGCCAGCATGCAAAGTGAAAATATGACAACATATAGTGAACTCTAACATCAATTTATTATCCTATTTACTTAATACCTAGACCTCCATTTCAATTTAAAGAAATGATTGCCACACATGCCAATGAATATGGAACAAATACATACAGATCTGTCAAAGAGGTTAAGTTTGAAAAGCTTGAAGGAATTGGACCCTCGAAAGCATTCCCCTCTAGCCTCCTGCATCAACATTGGATTCAACATCATGCACAAGGCTGTTGAAGAATGTAAAAGGTAAAATGGACAAATGTCCGGATTGAATGTGTGCTTTGTAGCAGTAAATTAAAACTATGATAGATAAGGAAGAACAAATAAATGGACCAATGCATAACTTTAAGATTTGTATATATTAAAAAATTGGATGGCCTGTTACATTTCGAGAATATTTTTTTGTATTATATGCATTGCTGAATTAATGTTCACAGCAGATAAGGTGCTGTACAGTCGGTTAGAAGGATCTGCGTTTGGCACAATCCTTTACATATAAATACCGACCAACATGTTGATAACTTCATATACATATAAGTGACTCTACATACACCCTAACAGTACCAAGTATGTATAAAGTGATTACAAATCAAGCCCTACACTCGTGTGATATGGTAAGGGATCTTATGCATGGTGAAGGTCATTTAAAAGATGACATCATGATTTCTGATTAACCATTATTCAGAAAACATTTTACAAAAACATTGATAGGGATGTAGAGAGTTTTTGACCAAGAATGTAGCAAAAACATTTTAATGACCTCCTTTTAATAAAAATGAATAGAAAAAATTTGTTGTTTGTTAACTCAAACTACCCTACTGCAAATATGTTTATCATGTTACATTTATATGACTTCGTACAAAGAGGAAACCCAGAATTCTTGCAGGCATGTAAGAAAATGAAGGATAGTGAATCTTGGGTAACTTGTCTATTCTCTAATTGAGTTAATCACAAACTTCAGCAGATTTTACATGTATACTAAAACAAAATGTATCTACATCCAAACGCCCTTAAGAGGATACTTAAATTTATTTTTATGCCCTTGTGGGCCCACACAATCAGAGCCCTGCAGGCTTGCAGGGTCCAACAAGCTAGCATGGCATGAGCCCTTCAATCCCACAAGACACAAAGATCATCCCATCGACGCAAAAACACCTTACATAAATGCTGATTTATGTGCTTAAGTATTACATTGGTATAATGTCTAAAGAGGATCCTTAAACCACGGCTACCTCTTCACTTCACTAACCAATGTATCTTTACCAACACATCTGTCATCCTCCCACTCCACTATGTTAAAGGCCCCACAAACAATCCACTCAGCAAGTGGGAGCAATGCTACAGGAATTGCCCTCCCCCCCTTCCCCTAGCCTAGAAGCCGAAACCGTGCACCATGCAGATCTGCCAAACCACCTTGCGAACTGAATCCCCATATTTTGGAATTGCACTTTCAAAGAAATTTTCATAATTCTTGCCACTGTGGAACCATGACGGTTACATGCACGGTTCCACAGCGCTTTGCATGTGGTTTTTAAGGAACATGCATGGTTTCGTAGGGGCCACTTTTTATTATTATTTAATTTATCTCTAACTTTGAGTTTAGGGTGAGTTTAGGGATGAGATGGGAGTGAGAATGAGGTTAAAAGGCCTCTTTCCCTTCTCTTTTCCTCATTCTTTCATTTCATTTGCTTGAGCTAGGAGAATGGAGGAGAAGAGAGCAATTTTTGGGGGGAAAATTTGTAAGAGGTTTGAGGAGAGAGGGAAGGAGAACTTGGACGAGTGAAGAAAGAGGAGCTTGGATGAGATAACAAAGGCTACCATCTACCTCAACTTCTCAAGGGCTAAAGAGTAAGTGAACACCCAAACTCCCTCATTTTCTTGTATTTTTTGTTTGTTTTTTTTTCTCTTCCCTCTTCTTGTATTTTTTTTCGCCTACTCTTTCCTATTCCTTCTTCCTCATTTTATTGTAGGTTATCCATCTAAGCTTCGAGAAAAATGGTTTTCTTTTGGCTTATCATTCCATTTTTTGCTTTCATGATGTTGGTGGGGGCTATTAGTTTTTGTAGCATCAGATGTGTTCTAGCCACGGAATTTGGTGGAGAGGTTAGAATACATGAGATCTCCAAAACCCAAAAATTGTTTCTGGAAATTCCACCAAAAGTGTTTCAATCGGTTAATAATCTAATTGAGACACTTCTAGGCAGAATTTCCAGAAACAATTTCTATGTTTTGGAGATCTCATGTATTCTAGTCTCTCCACCAAATTTCGTGGCTAGAACACATCTAATGCTACTAAAACTAACACTCCTTAGCGAGGAATGTGTTCTAGTGCTACTGCACACCCTGTCTTTGCATCATCTCCTGTCACGCTGCTGATGTCTGGCAATACTGCCCACCAACCACTACGCAACTCTGATATACGCTGCATCTATGCTTCTATTGACCCTGCTGAACTGCTGCCAACACTGCATCTGCAATGCAACTCCCTTTTGTGTTGTTGCTGCAACTGCAACATGCAAAATATCCTGCCCCTGCTATTGAAATGGGTTCTTCACCATATCCATATGTTCTCTAAAATAGACGAACTTAGCTCTCCCTAGAGCTTTCATGAGTATATTTGCAACCTGTTCTTCTATGGGAAAATATTGTAGCTGGATTGTTCCACGTTGTACATAATCTCTGATGAAGTGAAACTAAATATCAATGTGCTTCGACCTGTCATGGAACACTGGATTTTCGGAGAGCTTTATGCAACTTTGATTATCACAATAAACATTGGTCGCCTCCATCATCTGCTTGAACATGCTTACTAGCATCTTCGAAGCCATATAGCTTCGCAAGTAGCTGTGTTGGCTGCCATATACTTTGCTTCTGTAGAGTTTAGTGCTACTGACTTCTGCTTCTTGCTACACCAAGAAACCATCCCTAATCCAACATTGAAGCAGTGCACGGAGGTACTTTTCCTGTCCACTAAACTTCCCGCCCAATTTGCATTTGTGTATCCACAAAGTTTGACGTCATCACCTTGAGTATATCTCAACCCATACTCGACTGTGTCGCGAACATACCTCAAAATATGCCTTGTTGCTGCCCAATGCACCCTCTTTAGCTCTACCATGAACTGACTAAGGGTAGTGACTGCAAAGCAAATATCTGGCCTAGTGTTGAACGAATACATGAGAGACCCAATAAGTTGTCTATACAAGGTGGGGTCAACATCCTTGTCATCTGATGCATCTATCTTCTTCCAATTGGTGATCATGGGTGTAGACATGGGTCTGCAATCATGCATTCTTAACCTCTTCAGAATATCTGTAGCGTATCTTCCTTGCCCAAGGAAAATCTCCCCATCCTTCTGCTACACTTCCAAGCCTAGGAAATAGTGCATCAACCTCAAATCCTTCATGTCAAATTCTACTGCCAGGTCCCTCTTGCAGTCCTCTATGAGCCCTAATGATCTTGTCAAAATGAGATCATCCACATATAAATGTAGAATGAGTGGCTCACCCTCTACCATAAAATAGTAAAGGTTGGGATCTGCGTCACTCTTGATGAATCTTGTCTGTTGCAAATAACTTTCAATCCTTCCATACCATGCCCTGGGAGCTTGCCTGAGTCCGTATAGAGCTTTCTTCAATCTGCACACATGAGTGTACCTCTCATGAGTCTCAAAGCCCTCTGGCTGTTCTATGTACACTTCTTCGTCTATCACCCCGTTCAAGAAGGTTGCCTTGATGTCCGTATGGTGAACTTGCCATCCCATCTACGCTGCTAGAGATATAGCTAACTGGATAGAAGCTTATCTGGAAATTGGGGCAAATGTCTCTTCATAATCTATCCCTTCTTTTTGTGCATACCCCTTTGCCACGAACCTAGCCTTGTACTTTTCCACACTACCGTTTGTTGTATATTTGATCTTATAGATCCATTTAGAGCCTACAATTGATTTTTCTTCTAGCCTTGGCACTACCTCCCAAACATCATTCGTCATGATAGAACTATACTCTTCTACCATGGCATCTACCCACACTTGATGCTGTGCGACCTCCTGAAAGCTGTAAGGTTCCGTAAACTGAGCCACCAATGCCTAGTACTTGTAAGGTTGTTTGTAGTGTGTTTTTCTCATCTTAGGAGTTCCAATAAACTCCTCTGCATCTCTCAGTGTCTGATGAACCTCTTTGTTGGCTCGTCCACTAGTCGTGGGAGGTTTTGCCAACTCCTCCTCATCCTGTCTCTGTTGCTTCATCTACTAAGAACTCCCTAGATTTCCTGCACCCGAGGAAATACTAGTACTGATCATAGTACTTTATCCTTGGGACTGTCCTCCTGTCTGTCCCATTGGCTACCCTTGCTGTTGGACCAAAGGAACTTCTATTGACTGTCTCTGATCACCTGCAAACATTTCAAGGTATATCCTGAAAGCTCGGTCCTCCATGAACTTCACGTCTCGTTTAACTAAAATCTTCCTATTGCTAGGAATGTAGATTCTGAATGCCTTTGAGGTTTCATTATACCCAACGAAGAACCGCTTCTCTGCAGTCTGATCCAGTTTGGTCTGTTTATCATCTGGCACCTGGCAATAAGCAACGCTGCGAAAAATTATGAAGTGGCTAACTTCTAGCTTCTTCCCTCTGAAGACTCCTAGCGTTTTCTTTCCCAATGCTCTATGAGGAGTCCTGTTCTGGATATATACTGCCGTGTTACATGCTTCTGCCCATAGAAATTTGGGTAGATCCTGGTCATATAACATAGCCTTTGCAGCCCCAACAATAGTTCTGTTTTTCCGCTCTGCTACACTATTCTGTTGTGGATTATATGGAGTTATCCATTCTCTCTTGATGCCTTCCTTCGCACATAATCTTGTGAATTCCTTATCAATATATTCTCCACAATTATCTGAGCGAAGCACCTTGATCTTCTTCCCTGTCACATTCTCCACGAAAGCTTTAAACTCTTTGAGACGATCGAAGACCTCATCCTTGGTCTTCAAGAAGTAGATCCAGGTTTTCGTGGAATGGTCATCAATAAAGGTGACAAAATATTCGGCACCGCTGAGAGCTCTAGTGGACATCGAGCCGCAAATATCTGAATGTATGAGTCCTAACACGCCATCAACTTTGTTGTCACTTCTTGGAAACGCTGCCTTAGCATATTTTCCAAGTACGCATCCTCTGCACACATCATCGTGTTCCTTGCTAAGTTTTGGAACCCCTGTTATTGTTTCTCTGAGCATCCCGAGTGCTCCATGGTGTAGATTTCCCATTCTCCTATGCCATAACTCATTCATCTCCTTCCCATTGTTATTGTCATTGCCTATTAGTGCCATTGGAAAATCAATCTGTAACCAGTACAATCTGTTACTTCTAACTCCAATTTGTCTTACCTTTTTCCAGTTCGGGTGTTTGACATAAACTTTCTTCCCTACGAAGTGAATATCATACCCGTTATCCTATAACTAGGATACTGAAATCAGGTTCATACCCAATCTTGGCACATGCAATACATCTGTATTGCTGGTGCTTTCTCCTGACTCCCTCTGAGAATATATGGTACCTCTCCTTACTGGAGTACATTTTGTTTTGTTTCCCATAATAATTTGGAAGTCCATCTGCTCCTCTTTGTAGCTAGAGAAATATTCTTTAACCCCTATCATGTGAGCTGATGCTCCACTGTCTATATACTAGACTCCCTGTGAAGTTGATCTTGCTAAGCAAGCAAATTCGTCTCCAATCTAGAAGACAAATCTAAAGTCTCCTGAATGTTACTTATGTCCATGGTTATGCTGAAGAATTTAGTGTGCTATTCCTCTTTTTCACCTTGACGCTGTCTCTACTCTAGCTAACTGCTACAAAAACTTCTGCGTCCAGCTAGAGATCTGCTCAACAAGAAAATCTAAGCTGCTCCCTCTGCCCTTGGAATCAATTGCTTTGGAAGAATAGAATTTTTCTGCCCCTCTCAGAAAAATCGGTCTTCCTCAAGCAATTCAACCTCCTGGCAAAAGAAGATTGCGTTGCCCCTTGGGAATTTCGACCCGTTGCCCACACTGAGCAACAAAATTCATTCTTTTCGTTTCTAAGCTCTTCGACTGATCAATTGTGCTCTGATACCATGTGAAATTTTATCTATTGCAACTACTAGAAATTATTCTTCTAACTGAAAATTTAATTATACAGTTTATTTGCTATGACAAACAACGAATAAAATCACAATTGCAATTTTCACCATAAAAATACTGCGGAAAATAAAATACTGGAAACTGAGAAATTATAGCACACACATAAGAATTTTGACATAGTTATTTTTGGAGAGTTGTCTCTGGAAAAACCCAACTTGGGAAAATCGGTGCAACAGATGAGGGTTTTATTATTAATCTTAAGCAACAATTCTGAGTACAATGATTTAGATGCTCAACTGACAATTTAATCTAAGGAAAATACTGGCAAAAATATCATGAGAATTTTCCCTCACCCCACAACTATTTTCTGCCTTCAAAATTGCCTCCCTAGCCTTTGCGCTGAGCTCCCTTTGTCACCCTCTGTGCAGAGCTTACGCTGGCCCTCTGCTGATTTGAACTTTATTTCCTTTGCCTCTCCCAGGAACTACAAATCTTCCTCTAGGAATGTTGTTGCCCTCCTCTTCCACCTGCTATTCACCCTCTGGATCTATCTTCTCTGCTAAGCTGTTGCTACTGAGAAAATCGAACTACCTGGGCAACTGAGTATCTGCATTGGTGTATTCTCCATCACCACATCGACCTCCTCTTATAGTCCTTTGTTGGAGCACCAATGACCAAGATTAAAACTTAATCAATGGCTAGGATCATATGTGGATCGATTCGAGTGAGTTTCTAGACGAGTTTCTCTTCTCCTACTCTTTCCTATTCCTTCTTCCTCCTTATTTTATTGCAGTTTGTCCATCTAAGCTTCGAGAAAAATGGTTTTCTTTTGGCTTATCATTCCATTTTTTGCATCCGTGATGTTGGTGGTGGGTAGGCATCAAAGGGAATAAATGGAAGAAGAGAATGGTGGTCTCACTCGAAGTAACCCAATGTATGATGACGAGGAAGGGTTTGAAGAGGAAGGGGATGAAGAGGGAAATGAAATGCAAGGGACAAAAAGTTCATTGACACCCTTGTGGAGATTTGTGACAAAACTTGAGGGGGTGAGAGGTGGTGGAACCTTTAAATTTATATGCCCTCATGATTGTCATGGTGGAAAACCTTATAGCAGTTCATATACCAGTGTGAGGAGGCATCTTTGAAGGGTAATGGAGAGTGATGACAATAAGGGTGGCAAAAGGATCTCAGTTTGTCCTAAGATATCATCAGAACAAAGGAAAAAATACATCAAAATTATAGAGGAGGTTGAACAAAAAAGACATAGTAAGAAACATAATCTTTAGTCCTATGCAAACTCTAGATTTGGTGGTGGCGGCCACATAGCCTCATCTCCTCTTGGATCTTTTGGAGCATCTATATCTAGAATAACAATAGCATATTTTCTTAATATTGGTGGGAGGGATGATGTGGATGCAAAAATGTTGTGGTTTCTTTATGCTTGTGGTATACCATTCAATGTGCTTCGCTCCCCTTACTAGCATGATTTGGTTAAGGCCATTAATGAAGCCCTAAAAGCATACAAGAGCCCCAACTATGAGAAAGAGAGAACTTTGTTATTAGACATAGAAAAAACAAAGACTCATAAAGATTTGACATGGTTTACAGATGATTCGGGGGATTGTGGGCTGCCATTATATTAAATGGTTGGAAAAATGTTCGAAACCAACATTTGATAAATGTTCTTGGTGTTTGTGCTACCGGTGCAATGTTTCTTGCAAGTCACGATTCCTCCTCAATCACTATATTTTCTCAAAACATTTCAGATCTCCTAATGAAAACAATTGATGATGTTGGTCCTACTAATGTGGTTCAAGTAATCACTAATAATGCAACAAATTGTAAGGAAGCGAGAAAAATCATTGAACAAACTTATCTACACCTCTGTTCGAAGTGATTGGTGCACACATTGAACCTTTTAATCCATGATATTGTCAAGCATAGAGAATGTGGATGGGTTAATCAACTATACAAGAGAGAGAAGCAACTCATTAAATTTATCATGAGACATACAAGGGTCAATTACTTTTATGGCATTTACTCGAAGTTGTAGTTGCTTAAGATTGCAAAAACTAGATTTGCAAGCTATTACCTCACCTTTAGGCGCCTATTGAAGGTGAGACAAGCCTTGGGTGTTATGGTAATGAGCGATACATGGGAAAGACATGAGCACTGATAGAGATGGTGCTAATGTAGTGAAGGAAACTATTCTTGACAATCACTTTTGGTCATAGATTAGATATGTTTTGCAATTCACCCAGCCAATTTATCACATGATCAAGTTTGTAGATTTTGATCGGCCAATAATTGGGGAGGCATATGAGCAAATGAATAGCAAATTGGGGCATAGTAAAGATATTGTTGAGCCTAGAGATGTCAACTTGTATGATTATATTTGTGCAGATGTGGAAAAGTGATGACACTTGTTAAACATTCCACTACATGCCTTAGGATATGTTCTTACACCTAAATACTATCATGCATCATGGATTTCATCACTAGCACCTGGTGGGGAGGGGGAGGAGGGAGGGCAGGGCGCAAAGAGGAAACCACACCAAGATCCAAAGGTTTAGGCTGGTTATATGAAAGCATTATAAATTAGTCCCCGACGAGGATTGTGACACTGTATAAAGATACTTGAGCAACTACATCCTTTGCATCAGTGCCTTGGGACCAACCGTGCAGTCAGATATTGAGGGAATTTGTCTTCTCTCAAGTGGTGGCACGTGCATGGCAGTGCTACTCCGAACTACAATGATTAGCAATACAAGATCTCTCACAAGTGGTGAGCACTTTTCCGTAGAGAGGTGTTCGAGCACATAGAGTTTCATCCATAGTGTCAAAAGAAATAGGTTGAATGTAAATCGAGCAAAGAACTTGGTTTATGTTCATTACAATTTGTTATTGTTTTCCCATTATTGTAAGTAGGAAAAGAAAAATAAAGACTTCATGGTTTGGGACAAAAATTCGAAGGAGGACAATTTGGAGGATTGAGTGTTGTATTTAAAGCAATTGTAGGATGTTCTTATCTAGGATGATGATGATCGTGTTGAGATGTCTTCCCCATCCAATGCCATGGTCCCCCATGTCCAAGACTTCAACAACAAGAGCAGGGGCTTCATCTTGAGTTCCATGAACACCATCTGCTTCACTACTGCCATGTGGAGGCCCACGCAGTGGTCATAGTGGTGTAAGGAGGAGAGAATAGCAGATAGATTCACTACTTTATCTGTCATAGTCTATAGATGATAGATTAGACTTAAGTATTTTGAATTTGGACTTTTCAGTGTTCATACTTCAATGTGTAGATGGCCCATTTTGTAAACATTACTATTTGGTCATGTTGACAATTGCTAGATAACCTATTTCAATGTTTTAGTGGTGTACTTTCTGTTATATGCTTAAATTTTTGATACTTTCTACTTTCTACCAGCAGCGATATGCTTTAAAATTTGATTTTTGTTTGTCATTGCTAGAATCTAGATGATTGATGCTAGAATAATTAATCATTAATGTAGCATGGAGGACATTTTTATCTTGATTTATGTACAAATTGTTGAAGGAAATGTAACTAGGTTCGATCTTCATAAATGTACTTTTGATTTTTGTACTTATTCAAGAAAAGAAATATTATTTTTATAATATATGACAACAAGTTTCTTGCTAATTGAAATAGGTCTAGCACAAGTTAAAGTGCTATAGGTGAGTCAAATAGTCAAAAGAAAATGTTGAAGACCTTAAAGGTCATGTTACACCATGTATGATTATGTATTAAAGTCAAGAAAATACCTCCAAGCAAAGTCAAGTCTCCTATGCAAATTCACCATCGAAGAAGCTCCTTCAAGCATGTTACACCACCATAGAAACAATCCAAAGTCTGCTCAAAAAGTTGGCCTACAAATAGTTAATATGTCGGCCTTCTAGTCGGCCTAAAAGGAGGGATAATCCTCTATAAATAGACACTGTCCATTCCATTACAACGCAATCAAGAGCTCTGAAATCCGAGGGAAGAAGAGGCTAAGAAAAAGGATGAAAAAAAGGTCTTCTGGGGCAACGAAGGAAGAGAGAAAGAAGCCGAAGATTAAGGATTGTCTCTAGGGTGAACACATAGCCACATGTGCGAAAGGGGAAGGGTTTGCCTGTGGCCATAGCAGTAGAAACTCACTGTTGGCATATCTATCTAATTGGACTAGGAAACTAGACCTATAAGGTCTCCCAATCAAGCGAAGGAGAAGGACACTCAAGCGAAGGGAAGAAAAGAGCTTACCATATAAAGGAAGTCACCACACGTGCATAAATCTAGCGCTGCAGGATAGTCATATCAAGTCTGCACCTACACCTTAAAGAAAGAGCTCATTTGGTCAAGTAGAAGGAAGGGATCATCACAAGAAAAGGGACTTATCAAAAGGTGTCTCTTCTAGACCAAGTGCAACAAGGTCTATCAACAATTGAGAGAAGAACGAAGTGCCGGAAGGAGGTCGAAGTGCCAGAAGGAGGAAGTGTCAAGGAAACAAAGTGCCGGAAGGACTTGACTTGTGCTTGGAGGATATTCAAGTCAGGGGTCTAGGGTTTGGCATTGATAAATAAGAAGCTTCAATAAGAGAAACTTACTAAAGAGTTTTCCTCTCAAGAGAAGAGAGGTTTTGGCCTTGGCAGAGAGACAACATCTTGTGTTCTTGTTCTTATGTTTTGGTAGCAGTTTGATGAAGTACGCACACATGCATTAATAATAAGAAGAAAAAGATTAAGCTAACAAGAAAAAATAAAAAGACTCCACAAATTGTTATCAAGTAATGAAGAATCACACTACACTTATTTGCCCTAGATTCTTCAACACAAATATGCATGTTTTCATATATTCTACAACTGATTTGGCATTCCATATTTTTTTTAATAAATGCAATAATATATATATTAGATGCTTCACTTTCGAGAGTTTTTGGAAAGCAATGCTTTTGATGCTTTGCTTCACAAAAATATACCCACTTTGTGCAACAATGGGTGGGAGAGAGGAAGGCATACAATCCCAAATTCTACAATGCTACACACTGAGAAACTAGTCTTGGATGAAAAGAGTGATTGAAACACACCAATCCTCCAAATCCAAGCCAAAAGCTAACACAAAATTTTGCAAATATGATGAAAGGGAAACCACCACCCCTCCACTCCCTTGACAATTATTTGAAGTCCACTATGACAACTAGTTTACTTGGACTAATTATAGATAGGGGCATGAACAAGTGCAGGCTAGATTGGATTGCTTTTATGGAATCTAAGAGGATATGTTCTTTTCAAGCACACTTCATCCAGTGGACATGCTGATGGATGTGACAACTTTGGATTCTTTGGGTCATGTTACTCATATCAGCAAGGGTACACATTTTTGCAACATTTCACACCATTGTAAGCTGAAGGCACAAGTCAAAAGCCTTGGAACAACCATGTGAGGCACTATATTAGGTGTCCTTGTCTTTTAGACCTTGTGTTTGGTCAGACCATGGTTGATCCCTTTTGGTTCATGTTTGGCTCATTTCTTCCGAAATAAGATTAGAGGGCCTTGGATGGGATTACATAAGGATTCATGGTTTTAGGGGAGCCTACTTTTATAGGGGTGATCAATGGTGTATGGGCCAGTCTAGCTCGTGTCAAGGTGCACTTATGTCTTACCACATGGTTATGTGTAATATCCCTATCACCCCAAAATCTAGCAGGTCTTGTGAGGGTAACTCATAAGGCAAGAGTTAGACCAAGGAACAACAATGAGGTGTGGCACACTATCACAACAACCACTACCTCCTACTCTTTCATAGACATTCACCACTAGGGAGGCTTCCCTTTAATAGGTCACCTAGAGGATTTATCAAGTATAAGGGGTTAGGTGACAAGATAGGCTTAAGGAGAATAAAACCACTTAAGAACAATGATTAGATAGCACACTAGGACAACTTGCATCCTCCAATATGCCTAGTTAGGGCACAATGTGTTGAAGAATCTAGGGCTAATGAAGATTAATCAGATTCTTCTAGTAATGGTAACTATTTGTGAGGTTCTTCTGACTTTTGCTTGTTAGTACAATATTTCCTTATTATTAGAGTGTGTTTGCTTAGTTCATCAAATAGCTATAAAAAACAAGAGACAAGAACACATGATGTTGGCTTTCTGCTAGAGCCAAAAGCTTTCACTCTTTGAGAGGAAAACCCGCACAAAATTCTTCTTATAGAGATTCCAATTGACGAATACCAAGACCATGACTCTTGACCTATTGCACCACTCCAAGACCAAGACACCAATCCTCTCCTTTGTCACCGCGAAATCATCGTCATTGCTGCACCACTGAGGCCATCATTACTGCATCATAGAAATCTTCATTACTGCTGCACCATCATTGCTGCAACTTCACCAAGGTCTTCATCAACGAGATCTTCATATTAAGACATTTATATGAGGGTTGCAATAACATAGCTGTACCTTCAACGAGATCATAATCTTGTGACTATGTTTCCATCAAGGTCGAGACCATATCTATACAAAAGTCATAATTGATACTATGCTAAGATGAGTCACTGTGAGATCTTGAATATGATGAGACAAAGTATGTCGAGAGTGTGTTACTATGAGATCACACCTATGTCGAGACAAAGATCATTATCATTGCAAACATAATGATTGTGATCCTTCCTTGCATCAAGATCTTCATTGTCCGAGACTGTTAGTAAGCAAAGAGTGTGTCTCTCCATCCATGAGTATGTGATTGCGTTCCTCTTAGTACCGATATCATCATCATGTGTATGTCGAGACTGTCATCACTATAGTGCTACTTCAGAGTAGGCCGAGACTATAAGGAGGCCATGACAGTAGTCTTCGAGGATGAGAGGAGGTTGAAACTATGATCACAGGGACTGTGATTACCAAGACAGAGTAGGCCGAGGTTTCTTCTTTATGAAGTTGTAGAATATCCTTGTAAATAGACTACCTAAGTGCTATCTGAAAGTCTTCCTGTAATGTGGATCTCACGCTTGTCTCCAAACGAAAATCAAAGAGAGTCTGAATTTCTCCGTCTTTATTTTTGCGCAGACCCTAGCTGGGTATATATAGTCGTTATGTCTCCATAATAAGCCGACATGATAGTGAAGAGTTGTCTCCTAATTTTGAGCCGACATGATAGTGAAGAGTCGTGTCTCCTAATTTTGAGCCGATTAGATTTTCAAGTCAACATGATGAAGAGGATTGTGCTTGTCATTTGGAGGGCTACTTGACATTGTTACAGACTTGAATACATAGAACATAGGCTCAGGAAGAGCTTCTTTACATGACATTGATTCTTTGACTTTCTATAGCACTTAACTATGTGCTTGACCTATTCAATGAGCAAGAAACTCATTTTTATAAATGACAAAAATAATAATTCTTTTTCTTTACAAGTACAAAGATCAAAATTACATTTGTAAATACCAAACCTAGTTACACTTTCTTCAACACAATGTGACCTAGCGCTTGAGAAATAGTAAACCGAAAGAATCAACTCAAGGTCACAAGGGCCAAGCAAAGGCTTCCAATCAATGTATTTCATCAACCTATGGAACAAAAAGCCTCCAATGAGCCCCAAGTTGAAGCCTAGGGCAAACTAGGGTTGTTTGAGGGAAATTTTTACTTAGGGCATAAGACTTTAGCCCTAGTTTGGATGAATTGACCAATAAAAGGATTTGATTTTGAGGAAATCACATCTCCTTCAAGTGTTGAATCCCTCCAAGGGCCAACGACTTCAACCCTAATTGAAATTCATGCCCTAGCCCTAGCTAGCAACTTATCCTTGAGGGGTCGAAAATCATATTTGAGGAGAGAAAATGAGGTTTAGGTGAGGTTGTATAGATGACCAACAAAGTGACCAAGGCCAATGCCTAGTCCTTGGGTGATGTAGTCTATGGGAGTGTAAGAATTACTAGATCTTGGCAAGGAGTAAAGGAATAATAAAACCCTATGCTTCAAAACCCTGGCTATCACTTTCGCGAGGGAGCAAAATCAATTAGGAGAGCTAGTTTAAAGATTCATCAATGGGATTTCCATTAACATTCAATATGTGAGTAATGAATGCAATAATATAATCAAGAATCCATACAATGATTTTCAACAATAACTAGCACAATAGAAACCCTAGATAATAAACCATTCCATACATTAGACACAGGAATAAAAACTTAGCAAGTCCAAGGTACACTTACAAGATAGGATGCATGAACAAGACTTTATTTCTCCAAAATGACATCTCCAAGACAAAAGAAATAGCTGCAAATAGTAAATACACCATAGAGTCACATCTCCAAAAGATACAAGAAGGTCGAAATTTCTAAGAGCGTCGAAAACAGTGACAAGTGATGATGATCCAATACAACAAGCCTCTCCTTTATTTATATGAGAATTAAGACTAATAATTATGCCTAATAAATCCCTAAAGCAATTTTGATGATAAAATGTGCTTGGGTTACAAGCAAACCCATTAGCTTTATCAAAATAGGCCCTAATGTTCCCACATGTGTGAGTCGTAACCTCTCTCATGCTGACAACATCCATCATAAATGATCCAAATGCCATGTCCAAAAGTGATGAGGTGTCCAAGAAAGTGCAAATTCCTATAAAGTCCAAGATTTGAGGGTTGGCCCTCAAATTCACCTCAATACTTCTTGTGGGTTCCCAAGATCCAGCTAGGGTGCCACAAAGTGGTCTCCATGGGTATCCAATTGTTGAATGAGGCCCCTCCTTTCTAGTGTTAGGGATTCCTCTAGTGCAACAAGCCCACCCTAGTCTCTCAGTGTGAGACCATCCTCCTCTAGGCTCTGAATTAGCTCCTGCCTATCAAGTTGTGTCAAGTCTAGCCTAGGGGCATGTTGGGTCTAGTTAGTCATCCTGAAGAATCCTCAAATTTGGGTCAAAGTCAACCAACGTCCTAGGTCTTTGAGGTGCTCTAGGACATGCATCATCTGATAGTACTACAATGAAGTTGCATACTCTCAACACTTCACTTGTTTGGGCCAATGTATTCGTTTGAAAGGCTTGGGTACCCATGAAGTGGGTGACCAAGGCCTGGGTTGTTGAATCACTTGATAAGAAGAACATGGATTCTGGTGAAAGATACCAATCATTAGGGACCAAGATCAATAATGCATCTAAGTGAATCAAAATTGCATGTTAAGGGCAATTTAATACTTCAAACAAGGATTCCTTTCCAAAATCAGAACAATGATCTCGCAAAGGTGTTTTCTCCCTAGGTATGGGTGGCTAAAGGTCAACCCTATTAGGTGCTTTCAACCCCTAATGATAAGAAACAATTCCCTAGTCCACCCTTCAATTAATATGTGTTAGTGAATAATAATGTGGTAATGGAGGGGGGAGTGCTTCATGGCCAAGTGTCATGGTCAAAGGGACTAGTTGATAGGGGTGTGCACATCCTGAGTGTATAAACGTGAGGAGGGAGCATTCATTGATGCATGAGTCACCAACTCGACCTTGGTTTTTGCACCCTTCATGTGTGCCTTTTACTTCTTGATTTTTCCCTTGTATTATTGTTAGGATATTCCGACACATAGGAATAGTTAAGTTCAACTTGGTCTAGTATAGAGTTAGGTTAGAGTTAGGTAAAGTGTGTTTCTTTACCGTTGTACATTTTGTAACTTACAATCGGGGTTGGGGCATGCATGGGTTCCTTTCTTGATGTAATAGAGAAACATGTGCTCAGGAACCAGGTCATGGCCATAAGAGTGAAGTAGAGCTCATGCTAAGCTTTTTCCCATGTGTTAATATTTATGTTTGGCCATATTTTGCATTTTGATTTTCTTTCTTTGTTTTATTGTGGCCATGATTTGCTCTTTCCTTTTCTTTTAGTTGTAACAACTTCCCAGGGAAAAGTTTCCAAGACGTACTGAAGGTATGTGAACATGTGAGTGTCGAATCCCCGGGAACCAATGACAAGTTGTACTCGAAGAACGGAGGTGAGACATGGAGTTTGTAATGTAAGATGGAAGGTGTTAATTATGATGTATGGGAAGATGGGACTATGCTATGTCAATCATGGCTTTCCAAGTAGTGCCCCTCCTATAACCTAAAGGTCCTTAAGGGATGTCCCACTTGAATAGGATCAAAGATTGACCCCCCAAGTAAGTTGAAATAAAAAGAATGCAGTTAAGGACTATCTATCATCCAAATCACCCTATTATCCATTCTAGATGCCCAAAAACAAGCAAGTATAAGCAATCAATTGCAAAATGATCTTTTGGGTGGCATCCCACCTTCGTCCAAGTGCTAGTGTTGGATGGTAGAGGCACACATAGCTAATGCAAGTGGCAGAGGCATTATTACCCACCAAAAATGGGTGACCCCATAGAAGAAAAAAAATCTTCCATTCTGCACATCCAAACAACTAGCAAGCAACCCTTGACAACCACCACTAATCGATGACGACATGCCATTTTATCTCTGCCACCTACATCAATCATATATCTTCTCACCCATTCAGCAAGAGCACATAGACAAAGGTGGGCTCTGATCAAAAAGTGCTTTATTCATTTTGGAATCAAGTGCTTATGCTTGTTTGTATTTGGGCATTTGATATAGATTATGGGGTGACCTGGAAGAATGAGGAGTCTTGACCATGATTTTTTTCCCTCACCTTAAATGGGGGGTTAATCTTCAATCCTAGTCTAATGTGACCTCCCCTAATGGCCCAATGGGTATAGGAAGGTGTTGACGGTGCCGGACTTGCCAACATTCAAGGGGATCTCCCCAATAAGAAGTCCCAACTAGACCTCAATCCGTTTGGAGTAGGAGTCCTAGCAGTGGGTGGTAATGTAGTGCCTTGACCACGGTAACATGTAGAGATAAGTATGATGACTTTGGGTGGAAGCAAGTGTGTGACCTTGCAGCGAGTCAAGTGAGATGTATGGGGGTTCTAACACACGGAGGGGAAAAGGAAGTGTGCCCCTTAGAAGTCTGTAATAGTACACAACTTGAAAAGAACACACGAGCGGAATGACATCACAGGCTATGATGCAGAATAGTCCACAAGTTAAATTGATGGGTTAATCCAACAACACGCATTCAACAAGATTCATACAATTGCATACAAAGTAATTCATAAGAAATTGCATAAGTTAAACATCATACATTACTAAAGCAACCAGAATAGTCCAACTACACTAACAATATATGCATGAAAGTGTGTTCTCTCTGTCATTATTATTATAAGTGAAAGTTCCATCCATACATACACCATTGACAACCACTGGCCCCAATAGTGGAACATTGTAGTCAAGAACACCTGCTCCTCCAAAGAAGTATACTTGCTCTACGTTGTGGAGAAGCCAAGGCTCATCACAATACTCCCAAGTTTTTTTTAAGCCTAAGCCTATCCAAAAGCTTGGCTCCCAAAAGCCTGCTCTATGAGTTATGAAGTTCTATTTATAACAAAGGGTGGGGTGACCCTTAACGTTTCCCTTTGTGACTCTTTGACTACCCTCATGAATCTTCAACTCCTTTACAAATAACTCCTTACATTACATAGTGACTATTCACACTCCACTAATGACACTGGGAATTTCACTTACAACGTATTTACAAATAATATACATTTTCCACATGTACCCATGTGAGACAAAATTGGCTAGAGACAACATAACAAGACAAAACACTATGACTTCGAAGTTTGGGGAAAGACCAACTCAACAACCTCCACTCGATGCTTCTCGATCACGTACTGATGCCAAGCTTAGTACTATGTGATGATGTCCCCAAACTGTTTGATGGTGTCTTTCTGATAGTAGACTCTTGCCTCCATAGCTTCTGGGTATATGGTCTTGGAACATGTGTCCAATTCATCCTAAAGAAGGTGTAGCATGGTGTTGACCTTGACAGGACCACCAATGTACTTTTGCATGTTTTGTGCGCTCAGCTCCAAGTCATCCCTGGTGGCCTCTTGCCTTAGCTGCTCCATGTACCTGCCGATCTCTAGTCGAACTTGGTTCTTGTGCTTAGCTTTGGTGAGGGAACCGATTGACGAGATCCTATGCATTCTTACCATGACATCCAAACTCTTATACAACCGTGCATATGAAGCCTATATGCTGTTGAAGAATGAGACGAGTTGCTCATAGTTCTGGATCAACATCCAGACCTTTGCTTTGTCTAGCTCTGCCTGTGGCTTCATCATCTTCGGAAAGTAAAGTGGGGCCCCTTTGTACCACATTGTCCACTCTTGTACATGGGCGATGGTAGCATGTATGTACTTGAGAGTTTGAACAAAATTTTTTCTCTGCTGCTGTAAGCCATGCACATGGACAACTACTTTATGCACATTGATGAATCCGCCATAGAGCTTCCGCACGGTAGTCTCAAGTGTTGATACTTCAACAAGTATCTCTTTCCCTTCTCTTCCATTGCGGAAACTATGCTCTGCTCTTTGGATTGTTCTGCCTCTTTCTTGGCTGCTTGCAAGTTCTTTTCCATTTGTTCATTCTCGGCTAACAGGAACTTAACATTTGAGCTCGTGGCTCCTGCATAGGCCAAGGTGGCATCTGCAATGGCAACTGAATGCTTTTTGACATCTGGCACTATCACCCTTTCCTTCATGAATGCAGGTGACACGTGATCATCCAAAAAGTGCTTTCTCTGCACCTATACAATCTTCTTTTGCAACTTGTCAAATGATAGCTTGTACACATTCATCACTAGATCATCATCAAGGAGGACAACTCCTTGCTCGCTTGGGACTGGTTTTGACATTGGAGGTGGTGGAGACTGAGAGGCGACCTCGGGTGCTTTTGACATGAGATCAATGTATTGATCCTGTAGCTCTTGCTTGAGCTCCATGTTTTTCACTTCGATTAGTTTCTCAATCTGCTCATCAACCTCCCAATCCTGCATATGTTCACTGTCTTCTTCGGCTGCTGGCTGTTCTGACTCCTCAACCTGTATGGGCGTTGTTTTCTCTGTCATCGCACCTTGCCTTTCTTCTTCTTCTTCCTGTTTCCGCTTCTCTTCTGTTTCCGTCCTTCTCAGCGCCTGCTCTTCCTTCAACTTCTTCTCCGTTTCCTGCAACTTTTGTTCTGCTTCCTCCAGCCTTTGCTTTTCTCTCTTCCTTCGCTTTGCTCTCTTTAGCCGCTGCTCCCTCTTTTCCTTCATTGCCAAAGCTGCTTTCTCCTATATAGGATCTGCTCTCATCTTGTAGCTTTGCTTTGCCTTTGGGTTCTCGACAATCTTCCTCTTTCTCTTGTCCTGCGTTTGATTGCTGCTTATTGCTGTTGTTCCTTCCTGTGCTGCTGCTGCCTATAGAGCAACTTTCCAAGTTGTGGCTATACTGACTGGCTCATGGAGCTTGGAGTCATTGTAACAATACCTCCAAGGGTCCTCCTCGTGCCAATGAAATGTCTCATGAATCCATGGATAGTACACCTTCACACAATGGTTCTTGCAAATACCTTGGGGATCATACGGATTGAAGTCTTTGGTGCCGAACTCGAACTTCAATATCTCCTTAGATTCGAAATCTGCATCCTTCCAACTCTTAATCTCGTACAATCCAATCCACAAAGGAAGAGCGGGCCATAGTGCATTCTTCCTCCTATGTAGCCCTATTGATAACCCTGTGGAGATGTGATATTGTTAAAATTGGAAACTAGGGCCAAACTCCATGTGGGTCATATTATTTATGGCAGCTGATATTTTTATTGGATCC
>APFE030756935.1:64209-76705 GCA_000404065.3 Pinus taeda
AACAGAGCCTACATAACAATAATAATGTAAGGGCACAATAATAACAATAGTGGGCTTCTATGGGGCACAATAGTAACAATATGGGCACAATAGGGGCACAACAATATTAATAAGGGGTACAACTACAATAGTAATGGGGTAATCACTAGTATTATGGGGACCCAACATTGTACTTCAGCTTTCCTTCCATTTACTATTTTATAGTAGCGTAAGGATGTGTCTTCACATTTATGTCGTGGCATCTAGTTTTCTCCACAGTTGCGACAATATTATTATTATTATTATTATTATTTTTTGACTCATTACTAGAAGTATATTATTACTTCTTAACTTCATAAGTATACAATTTCTTGTTAAGGCATCAATGTCCTAATGTCCATTTGTCTCCACAATACCTATATTTGTTTGCATCTTTTTTACCTAAGTACTGTTGTTGGTCTTCGTCTTCCTTGAATGATGACATTTTGAACTTATGTTTTTGTTCAATAAGCCTTGTCACATGTCCAGATTCTTCGATAGTTTTAGGTTTGTACAATTTCAATTATGCACAAATATACTCCTTAATTCCAAATTTATATATTTTAAGCAGTTCTTCATCAATAAATCATATTTTTCTTGTAGCTAATACTTCCCATTCATGGATGTATTCGCTTACAAACCCGTTTAACTTAAGATGAAAAAATATTTCGTAGACATCATCTTCTTCTTCGTCATAAAACCTTCTTAACAGAGCATCCACAAAGTTCTTCCAAAGAATGGAACAAGCATCACATTTTCCAGACCACCATATGAACTAATCATATGCCTCTGCTTCCAAATTATTGGATGTTGTCATGATTTTTTCTCTTTTGCCTATTGGCGGGCTTGACTAAAAAATGGCTTTGGTTTGATTAACCCAAACAATAGCGTCTTTATGGTCTTTTCCATCATATTTTGGGAGCTCATTTTTAATCCATTGATAGTTCCATTCTGGAATTTTAGTGAAATTTTAACTTCCTGATAAATATAAATATATTTCAGGTGGATTTGTTGGTTTATGTTCATTTTCATTTGTGAGGTTATTAGTTGGCTTCTGATAGGGGCGGGCCAAACTGCAACATCAAGGTGTCCATTTTTTCTATTAGTGTATTAATTTATTCACCATGTTCATTAAGCCTTCGAGTAGTTTCATCGATTTTGAAGAATTTGCTCCATCATTGACTTCAACCTTTTTTGTACTTCCCTAAACTCTGCTTGTGATTTATTTATGTTAATAAGACAATTACATAAATTGTTGACTTCGTCTTGATAACGATTAACACAAAGATTGTAATTATTCATTTCTCACCATCTTGCCTTTTTTCTTGGTGGGCCCATTTTATTTTTTTATTTTTTAAGTAAGCTATATATATATAAAACTATTTAACTTTATTATATATTTTATCTAATTATATTATTTTATAATCACTGATTCAACTAACCCACTAATTGTAGGTTAATTATCCAAGCTATGTGACGTTTGGAAAAAAAATGATGGTTGACTGGATTGAAATGAAAATGAATTGTAAATGAATTGTTGATCAATTGAACGATATAGACAAGGAGAAGACGTGGACAGGGGAACACATGATGACAGAGGAATGAAAACGATGGTTGGGACGGTGTCAGGGTAGCTATAGAGGTACGCGTTGGACGAGGGTTAGAAAAATCGCAGTAGAAATAGGTGCTGAGAATTTGACGGAATGGTGTATGGTGATGAGAATAAGATCACGCGATATCGTGGGTAGCTACGTAACCGGATAGGTAATGTGCCATAGGAACAGGTAAGAGGCAATGGTAACCAACTGGAACGAATTGTGGAGAAATGAAAATATTTGAATGCCGGAATTGACAGGCGAACGTAACATGGAAAGTAGCAGGGAGTAGGCACAACGAACAAGGAGTAGGCACAACAGACATGGAAATGAGCTGGACGGTGAAAAATAATGAAGAATTTCATAATAAATAATGACAATGTGGATGGAATTGTGAAGTTGCCGTGGATGTTTTGGTAGGACGTGCAGAAATTATGGCTTAGAGATCGAAACTTCTTTGATACCACTGTTACAAACAAAGTTCGCATACTCATAGGAATGATCTAATATCATTGTTAGTGAAAATGATAGTATGGAGAAGTAATTGTGTGTAAATTTGGTAAGTATGTGTAATAAGTAATTGTATTATTGAATTAAGTTTGAATGGTCGTTACAATCTTTGTGGCAGTGTGCTTATATAAGCATTGATTAGCCACAGAGGTGAGTGGTTACATATTTTGACCTATGTCCCTTTATAATTAATGGGCCATTAATTAATTAAATTATTTAATTTATTATTAATATTATTATTTAATTACGCCGTAAGGCGTTCCCTCTGAGAAAGACATCTCTAAAATGTGACGTGTGCGATCTTGAGCCATTGATTCTATGTTAGACAATTGGGGTGTTTTCAGCCGTTGATTTAATATATTTTTTTAATTTAAAATCTCTTTTTTCCACCTGGCCAAAACGTGTCTTTGTTTCTTCCCTGCATGACAGCCGCGTAGCTCGCGTAACGTTCTGCTTCCTACCAGAGCGGCCGTCTGGCTTCCTACCAGAGATGATGGGAAAGAGACCCTAAAAGTTCCCTCCCTCAGAACTCTCATAGAATATAACAATTCCAAAAATTTCTGTTGTCATTTTAATACATGCATGTTCAATAGCCCTTGAAAACTATAAGATCAAAATCCTTGCCTGGCCAACCAGGGCATTTGCAGAGAAGTGAGGTCAATAGAGTGTTAAGCATCCGCTAGGGTATTGTGGCCTGCCTCACTGGTATGAGTCTTTGACTGTGTGCATGTCCCAGACGATTTTGGCAGAATGGACTACGCTCTGGAACCGAAGTGGAAGAAAATCCACTCTTTTCAGTATTTGCGATAAATGTTCTATATACAAACCTGGGATTACCTCCCCTTGCAGGATGGGTTCAAAGTGCAGGTGATCCTTGCGGTGAGAATTGGTTGGGTGTTCAATGCGTGGGGCTTAACATCACTGGAATGTATGTTCGATGCCAGATCCTATAGATGCAATATTACTCTGTTTTATTCAACTAGTAATTGGTCATATGTTTCTGGCCTTTTTAACCTCGCATTCTTAAGTAAGGAGTCAGATTTTAGTGGTTCTTTATGCTTTTTATGGACTTTGTACTAAGATTGACACTGGATAATCACTGTTCTTCCTGGTTTAAATATTGGAGGACAGTTGGGTTATTCATTGGTAAACTTCATAGCTTTAATAACTCTGTAAGTAGCAAGATGAAACCTTCAAATTAGTTCAATGATTTACTGTGCAATCCTTTCCTTGAAACTAACAGGGAAGGAATGCCTGTTAAAAAAAGCAGCAGATGAGTTTGTACTAGATTGCAAAGTTGACAGCCGCTATTGTGACATAATGCAGGGATCTTACCAATAATCATATTGGAGATGTTGTTCCTTTTCAACTTCCACCTCACTTACAACGCCTGTAAGCTTGTAGGCAATTATTAGATGTTTTGGCAATGCTTCGGGAACATGCTTTGTAGAATTTGGGCAATAGGGAGTTCTTTTATTAGATTTTATAGTATATGATGATGCAATATACAATAAAAGGTGGCTAGTGCACAATAAGGCCAATGATTTTTGCAATTGGCAGGTTGCTTTCTGGTAATCAATTGACTGGAAGCCTTCCATATTCTTTATCAACTTTAACATTACTCTCTGGTTTGTAAGTAATGGAATATTGAATTTTGATTTTTTTCATCAAAAGTTGTAGAAATGCAATACAACTAATGCAAATACTTGCAATCCTTGCAGGATTGTCAATAATAATCAATTAACGGGTGCAATTCCAGACATTTTTCTAGGTCTTACAGGTTTAGTTAATCTGTAAGTATTTTCATTTGATCTTTTGAGTGTTTCTTAACTTCCGTTAGAAAACTGTATCAGTTCATATTTTGTTATAATTAGTATGAGCTTTAGAATATTTTCAATCGATCTTTGCTTTTGCAGAGATTTCTCTTCTAACAATTTTAGTGGTCCACTCCCTGCCTCCATGAGCAATTTGACAAGTCTTTCTTCTCTGTAAGTTACATACATTTTTCTTGGCAGATACAGAGCTTAAATGACTAATAAGCTTTCTTTTACTTGAGTAGGGGCTGTTCTTGAAACATTCTGAAATATTTTAGGTTTTCTTGCAGGCGTTTGCAGAATAATATGTTAAGTGGAACTGTTAATAATCTAGCAGATCTGCATTTGACAGACTTGTAATTCTCTTTTCAACTACTATATCTGTTCATTTCCAGAAATGCAATGCTCGAATTTTTTTAGATGTGGTAAGATTTTTGGAAGGTGTAGATTAATTTACAAAAACTGATAAAAGATAGCACTCAAGAAGCATTTCTTTTGGATTGGTGGAAATGCCAATTTTATTCATAAAATGTTGTTACTCTATTTCAACATAAATATAGAGAACAACCTTTTTACTGGGTGGATGCCTCCAAAATTGTTGACAGTTACAAACTTCAAGTAAGGATATGCAACATTTCAGATAACTCGTGCAAATTTCAAAGATGTTTGATCACCTTGCTTGTTATGCATCTTGATCTTTGTCATTTCTAGATTGTGGATAACCTGGGCATAAGGGTTCTTAACTTTCATCATTCCTGTATTGACAAGTATGGTGGTAACCGGTTTGACACATCTCCTGCCCCTCCACCACCTTCTTCTACTTCTCCATCATCCCCAAGAAGCCCTGGGCATAATTCAACATCAGGAAAGAGTTCCCATGATGAAAGAAAAAGCAAATATTTAACTAGTGGGAGGATTGCTGGTATTGTAGTAGCAAGGTTGTTAACTGTCATTGCAGCTGTACTTATTATTATGTTCTTTATCATTCATATGAACATAAGCACAGGCCTTGAAGCTGGAACCTTGGATGAGGTCTGACCTTATCAGGTGACACCTTATCTTTAATTTTATCAGTACAAGTAAGATATTTAATATCACAATGTAGGGTTTGATTAATCTATTTCTGTACAAAATAAATCAGGTGAATATACTAAGTGAATACTTGGACGATGTAACTCTCCTTTTTTGTAATTATATAAGCCATCATTTTCTCAAGTTCAATCGAGCCTGTCAAATGTTTGCCATTGCAAAGTGTAGATCCTCTTAGAACTATTTGTGTGAGAACGGTTTGATGATTAATAAAATCGAGTTCCAATGCACATATTATTCCCTAAACCACGTGAACCTATCCGGGGAAGCTCTGTTCTCTTGCTAATCAAGTGGGAAGTGACTGCTCTGAAATGTTGCCCTCCAAGTAGCTTGTTGTTGAATCAATGGTGAGTGCTTTAACAGATCCAAGATAGATAGCACTCTAGTGATACTTAAGGATGTGATCCGTAAGACTGCATAGTGTTGGCAGACCTGAGACCAAGATTTAGACACAAAACAACACATTATTTTATGATCTTTTATTGTCAATATTATATTATATGTTTTCTAATGACATTGCATAAATATTCATGTCCTTTTAATACAAGCTTATGTTAAACACTTCAACATTGAAAGGGTTGACTTGAAAAATCTTACTATCACATTTAGATATACATCGAGATATTTTAATGTCAAAATATCACAATTTTTGTTGTGTAACTCATCAAAATTTGTTTTCATTGACACTGAATATGCATTGCCCTTCTTTGATCAAAAAATATTATCATAGTTTTCCCTTTTAAAGAGGAAATTAACTGAAGCCAGACTATGGAATGGCCTTTCAAGCATCACGACCCTTTTTAGTTGGGAGGTGTTTTTTGTCATGTTTGGCATCTAATAACTGTAACGGTTTTAGAATATTATGTTTCAGACTCCCTTCCGTTTCTTGACCTAAAGCATTTCCCCTTTAGAACATGCCACATTCTGCAGGTTCACATTTCCTTGTTTGCATCTATTCAAATTATAGAAGGAAAATCATGCATTCAGTCTTGAAAATCGAAATCTCTTCATCAATTATGTCATTTAAATCATGAATTTGATCACAAAGATCTGTGCGCTATAACAGACTGTATAGAGATATGGACATCTGGACATGCGTTGACCTAAATAATCCAGCTTATTGTGGTCGGTTGTTATTTTACCCAGGTGATTGATGCATTGGACCTTTTCATTGACTGTCAATTCATGGGTGTTCACCTTCATAATCTTAGGAAAAATATTATTTTCCTCCAGTTATGCTTCACATGCCTCTTTGAAGAACACTAAATTTTCACCCAAATGTTAGGGAATTCTGCTTTCTGCTGTTTTGAGGCAAGGATAGTTCCATCGTCTCATATTTTGCATGTTTAGTTCCTTATAGGCTTAAATTGATCCCACTTTTTTGGTTTGATATTGTATTCGAACAAAGGATGGCAAATCTTTCTCATTCAGTTTGTTTTTAAAATTTTAACTAAACATCCTACTTTGCCATGAAGATAAATCAGTTCGGGCAATACTTTGAAGTTTGGTTCAGGTCTCCGTTTAAAATTTTAACTGAACATCCTACTTTTCCATGAAGATAAATCAGTTCGGGTAATACTTTGAAGTTTGGTTCAAGCCTCCATTCAAATTTTTAGTTATAGCTGTACCTTTTTAAAATGAGGTCATAGGCATTAAGTCATGTGTGGTACCGATAATGCTTTCCTTGATGTTTAGCTGGAAAATAATTTATTTGCCGGTGTCCCAATAATGAAATAGCTCATAATTGTGAATTACATAGGCTTGTTCAAACCCAATGTTCCTACTCTTGTATATGTTTTAGCTGCTAGTGTTCAATGAAGCAACCTTTGGCATTGTCACTACTCACAGTGGTTCAATTTCGATACCGTTTTCATGCTTTTGAGGGAATACTATTAGCTTTCTTTCATCTGGGAGAAAATCTGGCCATGGAAATTTC
The DNA here is from genome assembly GCA_000404065.3 of Pinus taeda. NCBI lineage: Eukaryota > Viridiplantae > Streptophyta > Pinopsida > Pinales > Pinaceae > Pinus > Pinus taeda. Next base: position 71,172 of record APFE030756935.1, read on the forward strand.
AGGCCTAGATCATACCTGTTATTTTGCTCTGCTTAATATTTTTCTTTCTGTTAGATCTTATTATCCGCTTCTTACTCAAATATTCAGGTTTCTATCACAGATCACATTTTATGAAGATGATGTAAGGTTTAAAATCTGATTGTGATGCAATTCACCTGATGCAGACCCCTACAGAGGTTGAGTTTTCCATATGGATTTCATTATGGATTATGGATTTCATTATGGATTTCCATACACCAAAGTTGGAGGCTCCATCCAACTTATCCCGATCTTTCAAACCTGCTGCGATCATCTCTGGAAATTTAAAAAACTCAAATTTTATAGAGAATAGACTGAAGAAATTGAACTGGTTTAAAACCCTTGGCTTTTCTCTTCCCATTCCTGCGTAGATCCTCCTTCTTACCCCAGATCTGCTTTGATACCATATGGAATTTAATTACTATTGTAGTTAGCTAGTTATTATTCTTCTATCAAATAATTATTTATCTTCTGCAAAAAATAATGAATAAAACACAACTGAAACTTCACTAAAAAATAAATAACCATGAGAAATGAGAAAATTATGCACATGCACAAATCATAATGGACCCTAATATTTTGGACAAATTTCCCTAGAAAAATCCCGAAGGGAAAACTAGATATGCAGATGAGGGTTTTATTATTAATTATTTGTCAAAATTTGTGAGTAAAAATTACAATTGGTTGTTGTAAAATAGCGAACCTTTGAAAAAATTTCTTCACTTCCGTAAGCCAATCTGACCTCCTGGAAGCAACATGAACCCTCAGATCCAATTTAGCCTCCCTCTGGCTATTCAATCTGGCTCACACATGCGGTCTGATAAATAAAATTGGGCCTCCTGAAAATTCACACTAACTGGGAAATTTACTCAGCTTTCACTGGAAAATATGAATTCACTGGAAAATCGAATTCCCTTAGGAAAATTGACCTTCTTCCAAAAATTTCATTCTTCCTCTAGCAACTCGACCTCCTTGACCAATTCACACTCCTCTTGGGAAATTTGGCCTCTCTACAAAAAAATGATCTCCCTCTGTCACTGAGAATCTAGAAATCATTGTGAATATTTTCTCTTCGGAACTTGATCTTCAATCATTTTTGATACCCTTGTTGTTGATGTCGCTATGTTTCCTCTACACCCTTGCTCTCACTACAATGTTATGTCTTGATCTCTCATTGATATTCTATGTATTCTCTAAATGCCCATTGATTTCTGCTTATAATCTCTCGTTAATGAAGTAACGACCATTATCTAATCTCATTTGATGGCTAAGATCATCTCGACCTCTTCTCATGACTTTTCTGAAAGTCTCTAGAGGAAAATCGATTTCCCTAATTAATACTAATTAATTAATCCATTTCCATAAGTTAGATTTACGTAAATTAATTAACCGGATTATCGATTCTAATTAAGGCCTTTTCTTGCAAAATCTTTTATGGGCATTGGAGAAAATGTGTCCCTTAGCCTCATAGACACAATCTGAGACTAGAACACCTGTCCAAGCTACACAAACTAACACATACCACCCTCTGAAAGTAATACCTTCAAGGCCCAAGAGCAATTGCATGAAGATGGGGAACTCATTCAAGAAACTGAAGCCTGGAAAGATACTCAAGAAGTTTTGGATAAAGAGGCAAAGGACCGTGTGGCAGGAACCCTCTAGATTGACTCATCCCCGGAAACAATCTTGTCCTTAGAACTGGGTAACATAGGGGAAGTAATCCAGGAAATAGTTCAAGTCCCGAATGGATCCAAAGGGGGGGCCTCGATACCAAGGTCAACTAGAGCCAGATCTGCACAATAACAAGAAGGAAAGGTAGAGGAAAACCAAGAGGGTGATTAGGGGAAAATGAGTAAGAAAATCAGACAAAGAAATCTGAGAGACCATGAAAGAATGAGATAAATGATTGGGGCATCAATCAAGGCTAGATTCCTTCAAAGGGTACTCCCACAAAGAATCAATTCTGTAGAAAAACATGAGAAATGATGTTGGTAATTCCTCTCATTTGGCTAGTAAATAATGAGCATCATCTCTTGGAATTGCAAAGGGTTGGGTAGTAAAAGGAAAATTTGAGTTGTGAAATATTTAGTGTAGGATGGTCGCCCCTATATTCTCTGCATCTAAGATAAAAACTTCCAAATGCTTACTGTAGTTAATTTATTATAGAAAAATAGTTCAACAGTAGTAAATATCTCCTCTAGAGGATCTGAAGGACTATGAACGGTTTGGAATCCAAGACAATTTCAGTTAATGAGTCACATTATCCTTCAGGATGTTATATTGACAATTTTTGAGCACTAAGATATTGGACATAAACTGAAGTTTTACAATATCTACGTCACAATTCTTTATGAAGAAAACAAAGCATTTTGAAATGATTTGAATGCATTGTATTCAGAGGATCACCACCACCAAAGCATCTGGGTTGGGGATTTTAATACCATATTAGACACATTAGAGAAAAGAGGGTGAAATACAATAAGGGACCCTTTTAGAGAACACATGGAGGACCTTCTCTTAGATTGGGAGCTGGTCGATATAAAGCCTCACAACAAAACTTTCTCTTGGAACAATCGAAGGAATAGTTCCCAATTCATAGTTGTCTGCTTGGATCAATTTCTGATCCATAGAGATTAGCTTCTGCAGGGGCTATTTTTTTAGGAAAAAACCCTTATCAATGTGGCCTCTCATCATAATCCCATCTCTATAGTTGTTTCAGAAGGGAAGAATCTAGGGTGAATCCTTTTTAGATTGAATCATTTGTGGCTCCAAGAAGAGGAAGCAATCCAATGATATGGATTTAAACAAGAACGCAAGAAATTATAGAGATAACCATAAACACAGAGATGCAACAAAAATAATACTTCATTTCATTAATGTAAAATACTAAAATATGCTTACAAACAGGGATGGAAGTAAACAAGCTAGGGCGATGGTAGCTTATCTCTAAGAAGAGATGCGGCGGCTACATGCCTCTGAACTGTCTTACATTGAGGCTCAAGGGCCTTTTTATTATTGAACAATAAGAGAAAACCTTAAACAACCAAAACCCTAACCCGAGGAGATGTAACACCAAGAGTTTGTGGGCCCCGTTGGGGTGAGTTGGACAGCCAACTTCCCGGGTCGCAAATTGGTCATATTATCTCCGTTTGATGCGCATGATAGCCTATTGGAAAGATCTCTCCGAGGACTACGATAGAAAAGATGATTTTAGACAGAAAATCACTGGCGGTAGATTTCCCAAAAAACGTCGTTTAGGGCCTCAAAACAGCTCCGGGGACCCGAAAAACTGCTAAAAATAGTAAATTGTGCTATAATTGAGGGAACTGAAAAACTGAAAGAAGCACTGGTGGGGATCCAAGTGGAATTAGCGGGTGGCCACCAATATCCACCTGGATCATTCCCCCCCCCCTAGGAAGCAATGGTCCCCATTCATTGAGTTTCTTCATGAGATGAGGGAACTTCTGCTGAACTTGGTCCCTGGTGAGCCACTTGCCCTCGTGAAGGAGTTGGCCTGCTTTGACAACTCGATACAGTTGAATATTCTACTGGTGAGTGTGCTTGATTTGTGTGTCCATGATCCGATCAGTTGTAGCTTGTTCCATGCAATCTGGATTTAAATCTGTGGGTGTGAGTTGTTCTGCAATGTCGGATGTGTCTAGTAATGGTGGAAAGTATGGCCAAAGGCGGTCTAGATTGAACACTAGGTGCAGGCCAAGGAATGGGGGAATGCTGAGCTCAAATGCATTATCTCCCACAGCCTTAGTAATGGTGTAAGGACCATATCGGAGTGGTCTGAGTTTCCGATAGGCTCCGGTAAGGCGTTCCTTTTGCAAATGCAACCAGACTTTGTCGCCCACCTGAAACTTGTGTGGCCCCCGATGTTGATCATGTTGCTGCTTTTACTTGGCATTTGATTTCTCCAGAATGTCATGGACCTGTTGGCGAATATGTTGGATGTGCTCAATGAAGCTGTTTTCCTTATCTGTTTCAGGCTGGATATGAGCTGAATCTGCTTGAGTAGCTGCAAATGGCATGGCCACATCGATGGGACATAGTGGCTGGAATCCCAAGCCCACCTGAAAAGGGCTGTGGCTAGTCGAGCTATGGAGAGCCTAGTTGTAACTGTGCTGAACATAGGGGAGGCTCTCATCTCATGTGCATGGATGCTTTGAGTTGTACATGCGCATAATGTGTACGATCATCCTGTTGACGACCTCTGTCTGCCCATTAGTTTGAGGATGGAAGGCTGTGGACTTAGTGAGTTTGGTGTCCAGCATCGACCAGAGACTGGACCAAAATGTATTAAGGAACCTGTTGTCCCGATATGAGATGTTAGACTGTGGCATCCCAAAGTGTACCCACACTCGTTCAAAGAAGAGTTTAGTAGTGGCTTCTGCTGTGATATTCTTCTTGCAGGCTGCCATAATGGCCATCTTCGAGAACCTGTCGACGACCACAAAAACACAGTCATTTCCATGATTAGTGGAAGGAAGGCCTGACATGTAATCCATGGAGATGGATTCCCAAGGTCGACTAGGGGTAGGCAACGGGGTATAGAGGCCTTGCTTCTTGATGGTTGGTTTGGCAATGGCGTAGGCAGTGCATGATCTGATGTACTTCCCGACATTCTATCGAAGATTCGGCCAATAGAAATAATTCTGCAGTACTGCCAATGTTTTTTCGACCCCGAAATGCCCAATAGACCGACTGTAGTGTGCTTCCCAAATCATCTTGGCATGCTCACTTGAAGGAACACAAAGGTGACCCAGGTGGCATAACAGGTCATCCTAGAGGTGAAAATCTAGAACATGCTGACCCTCCAAGGGTGTCTGGTATGTGTGGCCGAATTCCAGGTCGCTTTTGTAGAGCAGTGGCCAACCAGAAGTATCGTGCCCATGAGAGTTGATCACGGTGGTTAACGCCATGATCGGTGGTTGACTGAGGCAATCTGCAACATTATTGGTGCTACCCTTCTTATACTTGATATTCAAATGGAACTATTGCAGGTATGTGGACCACTTTTGATGGCGATCATTCTGCAATTTCCCTTGGGTCTGTATGAACTGCAGGGGTCGGTGGTCTGTGTGGATGGCCGTTTCCTTCCCCAAAATGTAATGCTTCCATTATCTGCAGGCCTGCACAATGGAATACATCTCTTTGTCATAAGTGGGATACTTTCGGACTGTGTCTGAAAGTGTCTCACTGTGATGTGCCACTGGATGCCCATGTTGAGTAAGGACTGCCCCAATAGCATAGTCAGAGGCATCTGTCTCGACCTCAAATGGTTGTTGCAAGTTTGGTAATGCAAGAACTGGTGCCGAGCATAGGTGATCTTTCAACTCTGTGAATGCCTTCTGTTGAGATTCAGACCAAAAGAATTTTGCTTTCGCTCCTCGCTTGGTGACTTGACTCAAGGGCCAAGTGATATGAGAAAATACCAACACGAACCTGCGGTAGAAGTTGGCAAGGCCTAGAAAGCTGCGAAGCTCTATCAGAGTGGTTGGAGATGGCCA